>OZ022241.1:21188072-21295572 GCA_963978895.1 Erpobdella octoculata
ATGTTTTAATGAAGGGGCATGGCCTGTCGCAAACCGACCCGGCTTTGTAAATATAATAATACTAATCGTATTATTAATATATGGAACCAATTGCCTAGCGATATTGTCAGTTCAACCACTCTCAGTAGGTTTAAATGTCTCGTAGCGGAAGCCAACCTATCAAACTTTCTCACATATAAATAGATATCTGATTGCTCTATTATTACTCCTTCTGTGACATCCTCATTTAAAAACTAGTATCTATCTGGTACCTAGATCTAAATACAAATATTTATCTGATTACCTTGTTGTTACTAATCCATCTATTATGTATTAGTTAATATTCATATATAGTAATATAGTTTATATTTTGAACACAATTTTTCTGTTTTACTTTTGCCTGGCTCGTCGCCTCACATCAGACGGTTTATTTTGTTCTGTTTTTCTTTAGTTTTTATTGTGTTTTGTCCGAACAGTGTTAGTGGCCCTTTGGGTCCCTCTGTTCGTGTACCAATAAATAAAATAAATAAATAAATAAATATGCGCCCGGGCTCGATTCCCCCTCGGGTCAACTATGTGTGTGTGCATATAACTTCGTTCAACAGTTGCTTGTTTTTCGTGAGTTTCGTAAGCTGTCATGTCTGATTATAAAAGTCTACAGTTGGAGATGGGGCATAACTTTGTCAAAAAGAAAATCTTTTTCCTAACTATTTACGATATAAATATGTGTATATATATATATATATATATATTCCTTAAGGCACGCTCCATTAAAAATAATGGCCCATTTCACGTTTAACAGTTTTCGAGACAAAGCCTCAATAAATCGTAACTTAGAAGACGAAAGGCAATTTTTGATGTCAGTCATTTTATTATTAGCTGGACATGGGCTGACTGCAGTTTCGGAAAACTTTTTTCCATCCTCAGAGCCCGAAAATAAAGTAACTGTTTAACAAAATAAAATGAACGTACCACGTACTATAAATGCAAAAAACAGAACAGAAATCAAAACGTCGAAGGGCACAACTGAAATGTAAACAACTTAGGTAACATGAATGGAAGCAGGTGTAGTTAGTAAGTATGTTGCTATGATAGGGCGAAAGTTGTTATTAAAAAGTGAAATGAGAAATTATTGAAAATATTTAGTAATATATGGTAAAATGAGGTTTGTAACTATAAATGAAATATAACTATTGTTACACGGTATAGGAAAGGAATGAAGAATCAATCTTTATCGGTATCTTTTTTATCTCGTTTTCGACGAGAGGTAATATTAGGATTATTAATGATATCAGGAAAGATGTGTTTATTAGGCGAACTTACATTATTAAGGGCTGGTGAGGAATCGTGGGACGGTTGAGTGGTGACGTATTGTTGCGGTTGAGTGTCGCTGTGATAGGCAATTAAATCGGAGTCGTTAACGTTTTTGGAGGGGGGGCGATCGTGTTGAAGGTTATCTTTAGAGCAATCTTTGGTTGAAGAAACGTCGACAATAGAGTGGCATGGATTATCAGGCGCCAGGGTATTGTGACAAATCGTAGTATTTTCAGAAGAGCTGTTGCGGGCGGCGATCTGTTGATCTGAAGTGTTGATTTGCAGACTGATGGCGTGTTGTCCTAGTGAACGGTGAGTGTCGACGGAGTCAACGCCTGTTTCGTGTTTATTGGTCTCGGTTTGGTTTTGGGGGGCTAGTACTTGTTCGTTAGTGAAACTTTTCCGAAACTGCAGTCAGCCCATGTCCAGCTAATAATAAAATGACTGACATCAAAAATTGTCTTTCGTCTTCTAAGTTACGATTTATTGAGGCTTTGTCGCGAAAACTGATAAACGCAAATTGGGCCATTATTTTTAATGGAGCGTGCCTTAAGGAAAATATCACGCCAAAATATGTTCAAAATATATATATATATATATATATATATATATATATATATATATATATATATATATATATATATATTTGAGACATGCTTTTCGAGCCAAATTCTCGACTTTTTGGTATAAAACTCGCTGTTCGAGACTACAATTATATATATATATATATAATTGGCAATGTGTGTTCGAGATTGACATCCGAAACGGTTGAGCAATTTAAACAAAAATTTGGCGTGGGCGTGGATGAAGTTTTCATTCTGGAAAAGATTTTAGTCGATTTAAAAAATCTGCTTTTTATTTTAATTTGTATCTACAAATCGACACAAAACGAGAAAAAATAAGCCGGGAAAAAGCCGGGTAATACTGTAACAAATAAAAAATAATTTTTTCTTAAAAAAAACAACTGGAACCACTATGTGCCATTAGGAAAAGAAATCATTTTAATTTTGTGAACCCATTAAAGAGCGTATTTCCTTTATGACATGTCAAGTGCTCCGTCGTGCAAGTATAAAAAAAGAAGGAATGAAGAGTAGTAGATTTCTGTTATTTAAAATGGGCTTCTTCTTTTTCCTTTGATTGTTGGTTTTCTCATTCATTTTTTTCTTTCTTTTTATTTTTCTTTTCTTCATTGGGCGTTTCTCTTGCTGTTTGAAAACATTCTGATAATTGTTTTTGCCTCTCCTTTTTCACATTTCTCTGGATTTTTGATTTGGTTGTTGTTTTCGTAGACTTACTTGTAGTAGTGTAAATCTGTACAATAAATAAAACGAGTTAAAATTTATTTTCTGTTGTGTTTACAGTTGTATATCTTATGTATTACTATTTTTTGTGACTGAGTTGCTAAAAATAAGTGAGTAATGGTATGGAGACAAACCTAATGGGGACAATTTCTGTTTAAGGGTGCACTCACACCATAGCCCCGGCACTGAACCTTCTAATGTAAATTTAATGGGGTTAACTATTTCTTACACCAAGATCACTTTTTACATCCTTGGAGAGACGAAGCCTTAATATTTACTTCCGAAAAGACAATGTTTCAGTTAAAACAAGCTATGATAACCGTCTCTGTTCTATGTGTTTTTGTGTGTATACATTTGTTTCTAGTCTCCGATCTGGTTTCTTAGGTCACCATGTCAAACACAACTTGTGATATGTTTGTTTTATATGTTAACAGTTAACAGAATACCTACTCCAAAGGAGCTAAGAGAAAAGTTTAAACATGGTACTTTGTTGATGTTTTCCTTATCTCTAGTGCGAGATTTTTCTAATCTTGATGATCAACACCAAGTATTCTTTATTTCCTAATAGCCCAGGTTTATAGGGGGTTTCCCTCGTTATGTTTCCCATTTATAATTATTATTATTATTAAACAGTTTGATTTTGATATATATATATATATATATATATTGTCAATGCCGAGCCTATCATAGTCGTAGTCTAATGTTAAGTAGCTCCGAAAGACTGAGACTTCTAGCCATCATTTGGTGAAGGTCGGTGGCTCAGTTGGTAAGAGCGCTTGCATTTAGGCGAGGCGGTGTTGCCGTAGACACGTGGGTTCGATTCCTAGTAGAGTCTTATATATATATATATATATATATATATATATATATATATATATATATATATATATATATATATATATATATATATATATCAATGTTGTTTGCTGTCACCCACACGTGTATTCGAAATTGATATTATCACCATCACTCGCGAAATTGGTACTCATTTATCGACCAGTGAAGGATGAAAGGTTGAGTTGGCTTAAGCAGTGTTAGTGAATTCCTTGCTCAACGGAATTACGCATCGCCGCGACTGAGATTTGAACCCACGATGGCAGGGTGATAGCATAACTAGTTTCACCACTGTGCTAGGGCGCCAACTGCGCCTAAATACTTTCTCACTCTCCTAGGTATGTTGAAAAAATATCGATATATCGATGTATCGATATTTTTATTCAAATATATCGATATTTTTTAGCCGATATATTTTGATCTGATATATCGATACAAAATATCCAGTATCGAAAATTTTATAAAAACGATATATTTTACCACGTTTTTCTCAACTTGCTTTCTTGTCTGTCTTCTTCATGTTTGTCCAAGGGCGTGTATATATATATATATATATATATATCATTTCAGCATAAAGCTGAGAAAGCAAATATTTTAAAACCCACACTTTAAAACATTTCCTAGACATACACACATACACACATACATACACACACATACACATACACACATACATACATAAATACATACTTACTTACATACATACATACATACATACATACATACATACATACATACATACATACATACATACATACATACATACATACATACATACATACAGACATACATACATACATACAACATACAGTCACCATTTCACCAAGGATCATATTATATAACTAGAAACAAAAATGGCATATTTTATAAACTTGTTTTTTCAGGAGAATTACTCCAGCTACTTGTTTGATGTCTCATTCCAGACCAATGTTAAAGCTATTTATTATAAAAAGTCCAAGAATGTTTTAACATCATTGGATGAAGTTTGTCTTGTTTTATTAATCCTTTCCTTTCTTTTTCTTAAGTTTGTTTTCTATTATGGTCTTGTCTTTATTTATTTCTCTTCAATAGTATTTTAAGTTTTAAGAAGTTTTTTTTCTTTTCTTTCCTTGTCTTCCTTCTTTCTTCCTTTTATTCTTTTTTTTTTAATTTTTCTCCCTCTCTTCTTTTTTTTTTCTCTTCATCCTTTTCGTTCTCTTCATCCCTTTTTCTTTTTTTTGTTTAATCTCTTCATTTTTTATTACATGCTTTTATTAACTTTCACTTGTCAGTACGTCCATTAGATGTCTGCAGACATTTAGAAGCTCGAGAGATCATTATAAAACTAACCAATTTAAAAAAAAATTAAGTTTAATTTAACAAAAATAACTGAGAAAGTTTAAGAAACAAAATTATGAAAAAATAAATTAAAGAAATTACGACAAACATTTTCATTGTCATAGGAACTACAAACATCTTTTGTTTGCTATTTGCCGAGGTAATATTTTTATGATACTATGAAATTGTTCAGCTATCTTAAAAGCATGTTTTTAATTTATTTTCAATTTCTTCTTGTTCCTCCTTCTCTTCCTCTTTCTTTCCTTCATCCGCCTAAAAGATAACTACTTATCTTCTCTCTTTTTGGGTTTTAGTTGGTGAAACAAGTGAACCGTAAAAAACGTTGTTTGTTTTAAATCCTTTATAATTTTTGTAATTCCTCGACTGAAAATGTTTTGCAAAGATTTTATGACGATAGTAAGTCTATAAAATATGAAAACATTGACCACAGTCTTATAAATATTTAAAGTATGTGAGGATTGACAATATAAGAAACTTTTTATTATAAATTTTTAAGTTTAATTTTTAAATATCACTTTCTTTAAATAAACTAAAAACTGATGGTTTGTTTTTCTACATAAAATTTTTAATTTTCTTAATTTTTTTTAAAAGTTTTATTGATTTTATTCTATATTTCACTTAACTTTTGTCCAATCAATCTGAAGTTTAAATAGAATGTGAAGTCAGCGTGAACAAATAAACCCACAAAATTTCAACTTGATTGGATAACAGGAAGTTGGTTTTTTTAGTAGTAAAGTGTCCCAACCAAGCAAACATGGTGAAGTTATTATAAAGGATACCCTCGATTAAAAAAAGTATCTGTGGTCAAGTGCAAGAACGAGTTATACCACCTTTTCAAGAGTACACACATAAAATGTGCTGGAGGGATGGGCGGTATGTTAAAACGTGCTAATTAAGTGCGCGCGGTTAGTAAAACGCATATAACGCTCACACGCATATAAGGGAGTGCGCGGTATTTTAAACCGCAATGTTTAAAAATACAAGGTATAAGGACATTAAACTATTATTATTTTTTTTAATGTAAAACCGCATATAACACGCTTAAAGGGTGCGAAAAAATACGGTAAAAAAATCTTTGGAGGGGGTTTACACATTTTTCCTGTTCTCTGGAAAAGTTTGGTCCACTGAGATTTAAAAATAATTGTTTGATCGTTACAAGATGAAAAGAGCTTTCAATAGGGTATTATTTATGGCAAGAGAATGATTTAAATGTGATTCATTGCTTCATTTCAGTCTATCTTTGTGGGTTCGGTGACAATGATGATTATGATGTTTGTATAACATATTGGTTCTTTCTTCACTTAACTTGTGAAGGATGTAATATTTTATTTAACCATTATTTAATATATAAAAATATATTAATTATTTTCTAAAACGAAACTTTTTTTCTACATAATTATCGTTGTGGGGATTGTTGATGTGATGATGAGGAGGATGGAGGTGACGATGATGATATTGATGATAGAGGTGATGATGATATTGATGATGGAGGGAAAGAAATGACAAGCTTACAATAAAATATCTTTCCACAATATGAATGGTGCTAACAATCACTATAGTGAATAATAATAATAGTAATAATAAATAATAATACATCTGTTACTTTAAGAGGATTATGACCGAGGTGGCTCATTAATCATTGTGTCTTGGTGGTTGCTATGGTTATGGTCTTGATGATTAAGGTGGAAAAAGCCATTATGCAGTGCCTGTAAAATGTATGACAATGATGGTGATAATGATGACGATGACCATGATACATTGCTGGAGTTATAAAGTAACAGGTTTAGCAGAGAATAGGGATTGTTCTAACTAGTAACAACTGTCTTATTATATTATGAGCAAGAGACAGTCCATAAATGAAATGTAAACTGAAGTTATTGAGAGTCTTATGACTATGAGTATTTTTAGATGTTCAGGAAAGTAGATCTTCCTGGTTCTAATGTGGAAGCATCCTTCTGAAAACGGGGGAGAGGTGCGATAATATGATTGGGTGGGCGGGTGGAGACGGAGAGGAGGCACGTGCTGATGATGTTTGCTTAACAGTTTAAAAGAATCTTTGTTGTGATGGCATGCATGTGTCGATGTCTACTCTGCCACTCTGGTTCTATTGTTCCAGTTTCCCCTGGGTAACATTGGAACGTTAACACTAGCACGCACACGAATTGCAGCAGATAGTTCCACACCGCTTGCATGTCTTATTTTATCTTGAAGGGGTCGTTAACATAAAGGTATTTTTATCTATGTCCTAAAAGTCTTTCTGTTTCTTACTATCACACTATTCTAGTTATCAACATACATAATTTCCAGCAGCGTATCCAGGAATTTCGTAAGAGGGGCCCACAAATTGTTTTTTTAGTTGGTTTAAATTTTGATTACTTGTCGTTATGCAGGCCGTTGTAAAATATCTTGAATTTCTTTTATTCAGTGAAACCAAACAAAAGGAATTGAAATTCAATTTTTTATTTGCTCTATTTCTCTCTCTTTTTTATTTATTTATTTATATTTTTTTTCTCTCTGTAGCAATGTCAAACCGTGACATCTCTTTTTTCCATCGTGCTGCGGAGTTAGGTCATCAGACACTTCAAAGCTGAGAATAATTTTTAAGCTGCAGTGTAAAATACTTTAGGATTATCTCAATTAAACGGAAGAAAGTTGTCACTTATCACAGATAGCAAAATATTATTTTTTAAAGAGAATAGCCTTTTTTATATCCTTGGTAGAGGTTTTGGTGAGAGTGACTAAACGAGACTCTTCCATGTGTTAAACTCCAAACTGGAACGGTTCAAGCCAAACTCGAACAACTCGACTATTATGATTTTGGGCAGCAAGATTTTTTCATGGCTACGAGGATAACTTTCAGCAGTTATGCTTATTTTGGGAAATCGGACGATTCCTAAACCATACCTTTAGCTGGTTGATGAAATTGTCCGAAAATGAAATGAAAATGTTTTTTCCGTACTGCTCTTCTGAACCACCGGGAAAAGTAATTGCATTGTAATTCTTTTTTTCAAATCCTTGGAATTGTTAGTTTTAGCCGATTTTTATGTAATTACAAATTACAAATGATTCCTGCTGTAAAAAAAGAAAGGAAAGTGTTATTTCTAACTTTTTTTGCTGGACATGCTGGTGGAGGTCTAAATGTTTGAAAATTATTTTGCATTGAATTGGCTTGAAAAAAGCCAAAAATTTTCAAATATCTGCCAATTATCAGAGCTATTGATGGTCAATAGGTGAATTCAGTAAAGACTAGTGAGGATACCTGGCTGTGCCCAGGATTTTTAGAGGTTTTTCTATTTTTGTATAAACTTTTATTCAACTTGCAATCTCTGTTTGTTTGTTTGTTTGTTTGTTTGTGGGTGTTTTTCTCTGTATGCAAATCTTGCAAGTAAAATTTAACCAGCTTTTTGACTAGCTAGGAAGCTGAAAATTTCAGCATAGCTTCATATTGGAGGACAATACCATGATTCAATTGAAAAAAAAACGGAAAACTTAATTTGAATATCTTTTGTATTTCTAAATCGAGTGTATTTGAAATAGAAGTTTGTGTTGAAAAACTCGTTTTTTCCTTTATTTTTTCTCTCTCCCTCCTGTTTTCATCTCCGCTTGTATTTAGGCTCCCGCTCGCTCTCCCATTCTCGCTTGCTCTCTCGCTCACACTCGCTGTTCTACTCCCACTCTTTTTCTTTCTTCCTTTCCTTCCATACTTCTTTTTACTCATAAATAAGTCTCTTAAAACATTTTTAGTTAGTTTTTTCTCATGTTTTCAGTGTCATTTACATTAAAATAATAGTTAATTCTCATCAAAATTGGCCCAAGCTGCTATACTAGGAGATTACCATGATCTTTCAACATGATTTCAAAAATACTTCTCTACTCTGTTGTGACGACTTAATCGTGGCGGCTCGTATATCTCCCTCCTGATTGAAAAGTCATGGAGTTTGCGACATTAGAGGGCTGTTCTGCAATGCGTCCTCACCCTGTCTGTAAGGGGTGCCTTTTGGAGGACAAGATCTTTGTTACTGGCTTGTCTTACAACACATACCAACTTACCTGGAAAATTGTGGCTGTAAATCATTGTATTTTTATAACATATTGTGCAAGATTTTTCCCATTGATGCAATCCATGATTTTAAAAACTATGAGTTGATAGTCAATTCACCTTCTTAATTATTTACTAATAATACACTGAACATAGACCACATGACTTGATCATAATTGTGCAATCATAATACGTACACAATTAGATACGTGCACAGAAAGATATGTACACAAAAAGCTATGTACACAGAAAGATACGTACACATAAATAGATATTTAAACATCTGCATGAGTTATTTGTGCCAAGTCACACAAATGGGACTGCCGGTGTTTATGAATACTGTCTGTTGTTTTGACTTAATATTAGCTGATTACCCATGGGGAACTCGGCAGCTGTAATTTACAGAGATATTCATTCACCTGTTGAATATCTTTTTTTTATTAGAATTGTTTATTTCATATAGGAAATTTTGTTGTTCATAGCTTGCATTTTCAAATGCTTTTAAAACATTGCCGTTTAAAGTTTTTTTCATTTAAAAAATATTTGTGTGGATGATGATGATGATAAGATACCTTCTTATATCTTATTTTTCTGTAGATATTTCATAAAAAAATTGTTTTTTACTCAAATTTTCATCTTTTACAAACTTTTAGGCAGAAACCTTTTAAATTACTTTCTATTTGACATTTAAATTAGATGAAAATAAAAAAAAATATTAAAGATTGTCAAATCTAAGAAACCCCAGATATTAATTACTATTTGTTGTTTTTTATGCAATGCAAAGATATATATTTTAATACAGGTTTTCCTTTTTCGGGAGTAGAATATGGTGTAGAGTGCCACTGCGGGCTCGTTCTTCATCATAATTTCAGCACATTTTTTCTTCCTTCACATCTATGTGATAAGCAATGTCCTGTACCTTCGAATGAAACATGTGGGGGCTATTATGCTATTGAGATTTATCAAACTGGCTTATGTGAGTAGATATCAATTTGAATAATGCAAATCTATATTTAGTGTTTTAAATTATAATGTTTTTATAAAAAAATTCTACAGCAAAACTTTTTAACAATGCCTCTTATGTGTCTGCATTCCAATCTTCTGGCACAAAAGTCAAGATCCTCTTTGTGCTGACATTAACTGGCAGGGCACTCCGGCAGGTCCTGAGGCTGCTGAAGACGATTTACAGGCCATATCATTATTATCTCATCCATGTAGACCAGGTGAGAATAGGAATCCAAGTTTCAGTTGACAATAATGTGAGGATAAACATAATTGAAGAAATTATATATATATATATATATATATATATATATATATATATATATATATATATATATATATATATATATATATATATATATATATATATATATATATATATATATATATATATATATATAAATCTCGTGTCATAGTGTTTGAAATTGAACTCCTCCGAAACGGCTGAACATATTTTTATGAAATTTTTTGTGGTATGTCTGAGGATAGGTCCTAGGCTATTTAGAATATTTTTTTAAATTATTTTAAAAGTTATTTTGGAAAAACGATGATGTGCAATTATGTTCTTTTTATAGGAAAATGCAACAGATAGACAGACATAAATATATATATATATATATATATATATATATATATATATATATATATATATATATATATATATATATATATATATATATATATATATATATATATATATTCTTTTAAGCACACTCCGTTAAAAACTATGGCCCACTTGGCGTTTATCAATTTTTTTATGGTGCCCTCGAATTTGCGGTAATTGAAAGACGTGAGACTTGTTTCAGATGTTTTATTTGGCTTACTGCAGTTTCGGAAATCGAGTGAGCGATAAGGCACGAACGCGACAACTGAAAGGTGAGAGAGCTAGACAAGGTGAATAACTGTAGTTGTAGGTGTGTGTACGAATATGGGAAGGGGAGATAGTGTACGAGAAACGTCTTGTAGGTAGAATTGGTGGAATTTATAGGTGTACAAATGGTGTATGGCGCGGGCGGTGTACAAACTAATGAAGTATAAATAGGAAAGAGTAACAGTATGTGTGTGGTAAGACATCGCTCACTCGTTTACTTAGTTTGAAGTAATCTCGTTTTCGTTTTACTTTTGCACTCTAATGGAATTTAATTTAATTTGTTTCGAACTCTAATGGAATTTAATTTAATTTAACTTGTTTTGATTCGTCTTGCTTCCGTTTCTTATTTTACGCTGACTTTTAGTTTATTACTTTGGGCTCTGAAGATGGAAAAGGATTTCCGAAACTGCAGTAAGCCAAATAAAACATCTGAAACAAGTCCCACGTCTTTCAATTACCGCAAAATCGAGGGCACCATAAAAAAATTGATAAACGCCAAGTGGGCCATAGTTTTTAACGGAGTGTGCTTAAAAGAAAATATTACGCCAAACTACGCTCGAAATAAATATATATATATATATATATATATATATATATATATATATATATATATATATATATATATATATATATATATATATATATGTATGTGTGTGTGTGTGTGTGTGTGTGTGTGTGTGTGTGTGTGGTTGTTTGTGTGTGTTATTTTTATTTTAGTTATAAATGTACCTTTTCCTTTAAAAGTAACTTAATCAAATGTCATAACCTAAATTACATTCATCAAATATCAATTAGTTGTCATCACATGCCAAATAAAACTTTACATTAAGGAATAATTGACGGGAGAGCAAGCGGAAACGAGATAGTAAATGGAAACGGGAACGGTAGAGCAAGCGGGGAAGGAAACGGTAAGAATTGTGTTCCCAGGAGAGGAGGAGATATTGAAACCAGACATAAACGCAACCCCTCGGGTTACAGAGAATGGGGATGGAGAGAATAGACAAGAAAACCATTTTCCGGGCCATATGGATAATGAAGTCAATCCAGAGGAGTTGACACACACAGTGGCGCAGCCAGAAATTTTTTTGGGGGTGGCAAGGGGGGAGAAACTTGATTAAAGGAATTTTCTAAACGTAACTGCAACCCTCCAAAACGGACAGTACTCGACCCCAGTAGAAAATCATATGATTTTCTATAAAGAGAGGGAGGTGTTGGGAATAGGGATTTTATAGCCATATTCATTATATATATTTATTGTATGTGTACATGTGTGTTTATATATATATATATATATATATATATATATATATATATATATATATATATATATATATATATATATATATATATATATATATATATATATATATATATATATATATAAGAGAGAAGAACAATAGACAAACTTTCAAAAACCCCGGGCATTGTACACTCGATTGCTTTTCGAGATTGATTTTTTTAAATTGTCATAATTTTGTACATGAAACTCTTAGTAAAAAACCAAAATAATTTAAATATATATATATATATATATATATTCTTTTAAACAGGCTCTATTAAACACAATTGACCACTTAACGTTAGTCATCTTTCTTAGCAAGTTTTTAAAGCCCTATTCATCCATTTGAAACGACGAGACATATATTGAAGAATTTATTGGTTAAAATTGATGAGTAATAAAACGATCAGGGTTAACTGGCCAGTTTCAGCTATAAAAAGCCATCTTCAGAACCCTATGTTAAACAATAAATTAAATATTATAAAAGTTGAAAGGGAAGAGTTAAAAATGTCATATATATATATATATATATATATATATATATATACATAATTTGCTATGTATGTATGTATGTTAGCAATTTCGCGTAATGCTATATATATATATATATATATATATATATATATATATATATATATATATATATATATATATATATATATATATATATATATATATATATATATATATATATATATATATATATATATATATATATATATATATATATATATATATATATATATATATATATATATACATTTCATTTTATTTTTTACCAATGCTTTTATTAACTCGTCGTCTCTGTTTGTTTCTCTGTCTGTCTGTTTGTTTCTCTGTCTGTCTGTTTGTTTCTCTGTCTGTCTGTTTGTTTCTCTGTCTGTTTCAAATATTGCAATCAATTTTTGACTCACTTCCTGATGATAGATTTTTTTCAAATTTTGCATACATGCTCAAAATAGAAGACAATGCAATATTCAATTATTAGTTTTACAATAAGTCAATTAATTTAGTTAATTTTAATTAATTTCGATATAATTAAGATATTTCGACTTTAATATAAAATAAAAGAGTAATATAAGAAAAAATTGATTGCAAAATTTGTGTTTTAATTACATATAAAAGCATTGGGTTTTAAAGATTCGTTTTTAATTTACTTGTTTATGTCTTGGACCATCAATTACATCAATATATGCAATTGATGGTCCATTATATGTATATTAGTGTGTCCCAAAAAAAATTTTTTAAGGAAGTAAGAGGCACCTTCTAGAAAGTTTCTATATGATAATACAATGCTCCTGGCAAAATTTCAGTTCATTTGAATAATATTTAGAGGTCCCTCAAAGATTTTGAATATAACCAATTCAACCATCGGTCTCTCGGGAACTCAAAAGTGTACTGTAAATTATAAAGTGCATCCATAGTAAATTAGATTACATTATAAATTATGTAACCCCTCTAGAGTCTAGACAGCTGTTGGAGAGTAGATTTTATAAATATATTGATATGCTGACATGGCCTTGATCGAACGAATGCTAGCCTCATAAATTCTGTGATGATTCTTGCTTCAGTTGCTAATCAGACAGATTGTTCAGCTTCCTCAACAGTTCTATGCAAAAGTACAATTCACCGGCGACATAAACATCACAGGCAAGTCTCTGCTGCTCATATCAAACTAGACTTTCAATCAAGGAAATTTAAATCTGTTGTTCATTGGGATGGCAAACTGCTACCTGATGTCACTGGCCTAGAGAGCAAACTTGTAGATCGCCTGACTGTTCTTGTTTCCTTTCTCATAGATGGAAGTACTAAGCTTCTTGGTGTACCCAAGTTGACTTCTGGGACTGGATGAATAGCTGCTAATGCACTATTTGACCTTCTGCGATCATGGGAGTGAGATAATCGTGTTATCGGTATGTGTTTCGATACGACGGCCTCAAACACAGTTAGAATTAATGGAGCATGTACACTTCTTTAAAACGACATTGGTCGGAATCTGTTATGGAATGCGTGCAGGCACCACATGTTTGAGGTTCTTTTGGCAGATAGCTTTCTAGTATGTCTTGGACCATCAATTGCAACTGTTCCAGATATGATAATCGTTTCAGATCAAGTGAAAGAATTCATTCTTGAGCATTGCAACAAAAGTTATCCTCGAGAAAATTATCGCGAGTTTATATGCCTAGCTGGGTTAATACTTTATTTAGTTAACTTATTTCATTATAATTGTATGTTTATTTCTATTTCCTACTCCTGGTCCAGTTCTAACTTTTAAATTGTAATATTTATATTTCTTTATATGATAGTTTATTCACCCCTAATCCTATACCTTTGTCTTATTTTTTAGCTTTTAGTTAGTTGCTTAATTTTATTATAATTGTATATTTATTTCTAATTTCTGCTTATTATCCAGTTCTTTCTCTTTAGTTAGTTACTTAATTTCATTACATTTGTATGCTTATTTTTATTTCCTGCCCCTGATCCAGCTCTAACTTTTTAATTGTATTCTAACTTTTATATTATTTTATTTAAACCTGATTAATTTTCAAATGTCAATCCATTTTTAAAGTTACTTTCGACCATAATGTATCGTTCAACATTTCCTTGATTTCGGTCTGTACTATTATTTTTATTTATATTTCGTTCTAAGTAATTTTACCATGATGACTTACAACACTGATTTTAAATTATCGTATTTTGATAGATATAATAATTAATTTGCTATTGAAATATTAATTAGGTTTATCTAAGTTTATAGTAAGTTATGGGCTCTGATGATGGCAACCCTGTCGAAACTGGCCAGTCCGTAAAAATAATTTGAGTGTAATGGATAATAAATTGCTTAACTACAATTGTAAGCCCCAATTCTTGTAATTGAAACAAATTCAATATTGAACTTATATATTTCCTCGTTTTCTGTGATAAAACATTTA
Source organism: Erpobdella octoculata (assembly GCA_963978895.1). NCBI lineage: Eukaryota > Metazoa > Annelida > Clitellata > Hirudinida > Erpobdellidae > Erpobdella > Erpobdella octoculata. Next base: position 21,202,963 of record OZ022241.1, read on the forward strand.
TCAACTTTTTACTAAACTTAAGAAATAGGTAACGACTCAAACTGAGGATCCAAAACATATATTCTACTTTATATATTATTGAATTTATTGAAGAGAAACATGCGATTTTTTTTTTAAGAGACAGGAATATCTGCACAGAGAGTTATCTGCAAAAGTGATTGCCTTTCCTAACATCCGCATGACTGCTCAAAGGTTTTCAACCATCTGGGGTGGTGCAAGTCTTCTCGAGATGCTGCTTAGTTGTATGGCCGAGGCCTCTTCAATCAGTGGCTGGGCGTGGGATTATTTTATCAACCTCAGCGAGTCAGATTATCCAATCAAGTTGGTGCTGGTTGTGCTGTGGTTATTTAATTAAGTTATTGTTATTTAAGCAGTAGTGTAGTTGTCTTGCAGATATAATGTTGTTGTATTTCATTATATTTAATGGTATTTTTTCAAATTAATAAACTTACTGAAAACCAGATTTGAACCTCTTACATATTCTTCTCTTTTTTCTCTTGTGTCATATGTGAGTTGTTAAGATTTTTTATTAAAATTATTATTCTTCGGAGTTTCTCAAGCAGTCCTCTTAATGAGCTTGTGATAATTTTTTATTGTTTTCAAAAGAGGTTTCCTAATATTTCTCTCTCTTTTCTTTCTCTCTCTCTCTCTCTCTCTCTCTCTCTCTCTCTATATATATATATATATATATATATATATATATATATATATATATATATAACTCCGCCTCGCTAATTGCGAGCCAGTCCCAAGCCTGGATAAAGGAGGAGGGACAGTTAAAAGGATCAAACTTTGATCCACGACAGGAAGTACTTATGTGCTTCCTACATACAGCCAATTCAGTCTTAAAACACTTTGTGTAAAGGACTATAAACTATCATAACAAAAAAAAAAAAAAAAAAATATATATATATATATATATATATATATATATATATATATATATATATATATATATATATATATATATATATATATATATATATATATATATATATATATATATATATATATATATATATATATATATATATATATATATATATATATATATATATTCATTTAAACACGCTCTCTTGTAGGCAACAGCCCATTTAGAATTGATCTTTTTCTTTATAAACTCTTCCAATTTTCTTAAACTTTATTTGTCTTTTAATTTAAGAATAGAAACGGAAAGTTTTATATTTTTTATTAATAGGCTTAACTAGAGTCTCAGCATGCACCATCTTCAGAACCCTATGTAAACAAACATAATAAACGAAATAGCTAAAAGAAACAAGTGAAGCAAAAACAAAGTTTTTTAAAAACACACTTTTATATTTTTACTACATAAACAACAAACATTTACATTTACAGTTACCAATGTAAACGTAGAGGAATATGCTTTCTAGCGATTCGTAACGTTAAAGTCGAAGTTATTTATATCACAATATTTCTCGAATTTATTTTAACTTAATTATTCTCCCTTGAAAAATAAATCTTTTAACTGGACTCAAATAAAACTGAATTCTCTCACTTTGTAGAATTTCGCACGGTTCTAACAAATCTTTTGTAAATTCCTATTTCTCTCTGCAGCACGTCTCTTTAAACTTTTATTTTTCTTCTCGAACACTCAACTTTATAACACACTGTCTAGTTTCTCAAAATATATCACAAATAATTATTTAATTAAATTTTGACCAATCGATCCAAAAATTTGATAGAATTCATTGTTAATCAGTTAGGAGGTATGTTTACATTTTTGCTCATCGGGAAGTTAGTTTAAAATCGATTGCAAATTTTGACTTCAGATCGACAGTCAGAGAAGTCAAGTTAAGTAAAAGTGTGTAAAAAATAGAATGAAACTTATTAACATTTGTCGAATATTAAATCAATAATAAAATCAGTAGTACCATTACAGTAATTATGTTATTATAGATGACATGAAGCACTTCATGAATCTTCAGTCGAAGAACATCAGAATCATGATCAATAACTGTTGTATTATCTTGTAAGACTCTTTTGCTGAGCATTGTTTTATGTTGACTGGCAAAACATGCAGCAATACTTCCACCCTGAATGGACAAAAAAATAATACTAATAAATAAATAACAAGTAAAACGAATCAAACTTAAAAGGGGGGAAACAAACAAGATCAGGGGCGCAGCCTTACTAATCAGTTTTCCCCCCACCTTCATTGTCTAACTAATGTTGAAGCATATTTTGAAAAGAATCAACCTCCAACGATTCTAGTGCCTCAGTACCTATACATTCGTCCGTAGCCAGGTAGCCAGTGAAACCGCAACTCCATCAGTTGTCTCCAACATGTGAGAACTGTCAACCTCTCCCTGAAGCAATATAATGCTATTTTTTTGACAATGTTTAACGTGGCGTTAATTGCTAGACTTCTAGGACACGAAGAAAGGGTCTTTTGCAGAGGCAGCCATTTATAGGCGCCTACCCCTTTAGCAATGCGAGTTAACTCCTTGCTTAAGGGAGTTACTCTGGTGACGCCGGTGAGGTTCGAACTGCCGACCTAACGATCGACAAGCGAGCGCTCTACCGCTCTGTCACCAGAATATTTCAAATTCGCCATTTGGCAGAAACAAATTATAACGATTTAAAAAATTCAATCTCAAAAAGCAATTGAGTGTACAATGCCCGGGGTTTTTGAAAGTTTTTCTATCGTTCTTCTCTCTTGCTCCCATTTCCTTCCCCGCTTGCTCTACTGTTCCCGTTTTCTCTCCCGTTCCCATTTACTTTCCCGTTTCAGCTTGTTTTCACGTCCCGTTTGCTCTCCCATCAATTATTCTTTAATGTAAAGTTTTATTTTGGCAAGTGACGACAACTAATTGATATCTTATGAAAGTAATTTAGGTTATGACATTTGATTAAGTTACTTTTAAAGGAAACGGTGCATTTGTAACAAAGATAAAAATAACACACACACACACATATATATATATATATATTTTTAGCGTAGCGAGGTATAAGATTTTCGGTAATACACGCTCTGTTAAAAATACATTTGTATTCGCCGTTTAACACTTTTTTACAAAGACTTTCCAGCTTTCGTTTTTTACGTAAATAAAGACTAATATCCTTGTTCATGGTTACATATTTATTAGCCAACTGGCCAGTTTCGACATTAACTTGTCATCATCAGGGCTTAATTTTAAAATGTAAAATGTAAACATGATATAGAAAGGTAAATAGACGTTTAAAAGTTAACTTAGAGAGACATAAATAGACATATCAAAGTAAAATTAAACAGACATAAAATTATACAGATATTATGGAATATATAGTGAATTACAGAACAACTTAAACTAAACTATAGAGCTTAGAGTGCGATTTCAGTGCGACTACCTTGACTATTTATATGTAAAAACTCACACGCTTCGCGCGCGAAGCGTGCGTCAAGTGCTGGTATAAGATAAATCTACAAGATTTATATAAAAGATATGTATAATTTAACATAAGTACTGTCACTTCCGTACAATTACTTACGACGAACGGTTACGTTCTGAGTGAGGTGGGAAAAGGTTGTCATATCAACAGAAACCGGGCAGTCATACCAATCCTCCACACCCTTGCACCCGTCCAGAGATGACAGAGGCCCACCGGACTCCGCACCAATCACCAATGAGCTCGTCTCAACTCCAGCACCTTCAACCAAAACACCAGTTTTCCAGGAACTCCGTGCAGCTTTGCCACCTTCGTCATTTGTAGGAGGAAGTGTGACGGCTTTCCAGTGAGGGAAGTTTCTTGCAGAAAGGCCTCGAAGAGTTCTCCTCTGGTTGACTAGTGGAATCTTTTGACGGCTTCTTTAAGCCGGTCGTAATCAGCTGCCTGCAAGATGACGTCGTCAAGATTACTAACTGTTTCCACCGGAAGGTTAGCTAGGGCGTGGTAGAATTTTCTAGCCGACCTCCCGATGCCGGCGATGTTGAATTGTGCCTCCAGGATGACAAACCACGTGGCAGGGTTTGACGGAATGAATGGAGGCGCTTTTACTGAGACTGCAGCAATGGTGGGAGGTTGACTGGAGGCAGTTGCCATATTGACAGCGAGTCAGTCTGTGAGCAGAAAACGTTAGTTGGAAACGTCGAAATTGAAGAACGTTGGAAGTTGAACGTCGGAAAAACGTTGAAACGAAGAACTTCGGGAGTTGAAAAATGTCGAGGCTGAAGAAAAACTGAAGTTGTTGGGGGTTGAAACGTCGGAACTTGAGAATTCTTCACGTAGGGTTGAGAAACGTCGGAGGAAAGAAACGTCGTTGTGGTTGAAACGTCAGGGTCACCAATTGTGGTCGTCAAGACCACGCTTTCTTTATCAAGAGACTTTGAAGTCGTTTTTAAAGTTTTATTAAACAGAACCAACAGCTAAAATAAACAATTCTGTAAGAGCCGACAATATTGAAAGGAAATAAAACAAGGTTCGAACTCTAGGCTTAACTCGTAAATATGGCGGACAACGAGAACGACGAGAACAACGAAGAAGAAGTCGCGCAAGGTGAAAAGGTGCAAATGTTGCCACTAGCTAGCGCGAGCTAAGGAGCGCTCACCTGTAACAACTGTGTGTGGCTTACTACAACACTTTTGTTTTGCTTTAGTGCATCATAGCATAGGTCTTCCTTTCTTGTTGGAAACATCAACTCTAGATAGATAGCTTTTTTGGCTGCAATAAAGGAAATTTAAAGTTAAGTTAGATATTGGCCTATCGACTCCTAATGCCTCAATATTGTAAAATCTTTTTGTTCTTGATCAACTCTTAAACTCATTTTCCTATTTTCATCATCATCATCGACCGACTACGTTTCGTCCGGACTTGTTGGTCTCTCCACTCCGCAGACGACAATATCTGAGCTTCCATTTCTCTCCCTTGGCCTCCGTGGCTTCCCTTCTAACATCCTCAGCGGTGATACTCTTTCTGTCATAACCCATGTATGTTGACATCTGGTCGAGGTATGACATTCTAGGACGGCGCGTCTGTTGCTAGCTCTTACGTTCGATGTATACAGCATGTATATATTTGCCGGTTCATCTTGGTTCATACGTAGGCAGTGACCAGTGAAAGACATCTGACAATGACGGATCAATGTGCTGATAGGAGCTGACTGTACCCTGTCGTACAGGTCCTCATTTGTCATACGATCCTCTGACTGAACCACACCGAGCATCCTGCGATAACACTTTCTGGCAAACACGTCCAATTTAATCGACAAACTTTTTGTTACAAGCCAGGATTCACATCCATACAACAAAATCGATACACATGCAGCGTTGAAGAAGCTCACTCTCAGCATCACACCAACGTGTCTGGAGGTGAAAATTTTCTCCAGTTTGTGGAAGGCCCCCCATGCAAGTGCGATTCTGGCCTCAATATCTTTAACATCTGAGTTCATGTGAGAACCAAGATATTTGAAGTCCTGGACCACTTCTACTTCTTCGCCGTCGATTGTGAGGTGCGGTGCATTAAAATCTTCAGGGATGTTGAGACGCATCTGTACGGTCTTCGTGGTGTTTACTTCCAGCCCAGCCTTTTTTGATTCTTCGTTGAGAGCATTCAGTTGTCGCTGAGCATCTTCTATTGAGTTCTCCAACAGGGCTATGTCATCCGCAAAGTTGAGGTCATTAATCCTCCTCTCCGCCTGTCTTGATCCATTGCGACGGTGTGTCAGATAGCCGAAACCATGTTCCACTCGTCTCATGACATAATCGATTACAATGACAAACAAGAAAGGGGCTAAGACATCTCCCTGTAGGACTCCTGTGGTGATACTGAATGGCTCAGATAGTTCCCCTTCAACAAAGACCTGGCTAGATGAATTTTCATATAGCACTTTTATGGCTGAGACAATCCTATTGGGAATGCCATAGTGTCTTAATATTGCAAACATCATATCCCGATCAATCGAATCAAATGCTTTTTTGAAGTCGATGAATGTGACGAACAACGGGATATTCTGACTATATGCTCCGTCCATGATGCGTCTCAAAATGTTAATCTGTTGAACACAACTACGTCCAATCCTGAACCCAGCTTGGTTTTTCCTTAACAGCTTGTCAATTGGAGTTCTAATGCGGTTGAGAAGCATTAGATTGTAAACCTTTGCTGCTATGGACATGAGAGAGATACCTCTGTAGTTAGTCATCAGTTGGAGATTTCCTTTCTTTGGCACGGTGACGATGATATTGGACGTCCAGGTACTGGGCGCGTAAAACCAAGTTGCAGATAAAATAGATTTGCTCTCTGATGAAGTTTCCACCTTTCTTGAGTACCTCTGCAGTGAGCGCATAGTCCAAGCCCGGAGCTCTATTTGACTTGAGGTGCTTTATGGCCTCGTTCACTTCTCTTGAGCTGAAGTTGGATGTTGATATCTCGTTGTTGTCATTCGATGGGACAGGATGATAGGCTTCATTTTACTTAGATCTAAAATCAAATATTGCTGTAACATGTTGAAATCCTTCATCAAGGCATTTCCCAGTGCAGCACATGCTTCATCTGTTGTTAGTCTGTAACACTCCATAGAAAAATTAGGATAATGTTTGACATAGTAAGAGCATGTTCTTTTATATATATATCTGAATCCAATGGGTATGATTCAAACTAGAAGATAACAAGAATTAGCTGTTAAATTAAAAAGATCTGACCTAGTTATAACTTAATTTCTGAATTTATTATGTCAAACCTTTTCTCAGCTTGTTTCCTCAGAAGATATATTAGGTTGTTGTTCTGATGATGGACCAGGTTGTGATTATGATGATGGACCAGGTTGTGGTTTTGATGATGGGCCTGGTTGTTATTTGGATGATAGACCAGGCTGTGGTTCTGATAATAGACCTGGTTGAGCTTCTGATAATAAAAGAAAAGGTTTAGTTTTTTTTTCTGGTCGTCCTATTTGAAACCTTCCTCTGGTATCAATTTTTTTCCTCTGATCTTTAATATATTGTTATTTTTCAATATGTACCTTATATGAAAATAAAAATAAAAGTTAAATTTAATAATAATGATTGTCTATCTTTATGGAGATATCACCCTAACAGTAATAGTGAGCTTTTGTACATTGAAAAGATGAACATTTTATTTTTTTATCAGAACAATTGAGTAAAGGCAGAGAACATTTGCAAACCAAAATATCAAATAATTTCTTCTTGTTCTTAATCATAATTTTTTTGGCTGGATTTCAATTTTTTACAATTGTACAAAATTATTTTTTCATAAAAGTTTCTTAACATGTTTTTTATGCTTTTATCTGACATTAAAATTAGTCTAGGGTTGCATCTCATCCAAATTTCTTTCAGCTTTTCACATATCATGTTTACAATATTATTTTTTTTTGTACTAGTAATTTATCAAGCAAACAATAACAAGTAAAGGAAAAAACGAGTTTTTTAACACAAACTTTAATTTGCTATTTGACGACGTAATAATAATAAATAAATAAATAAAATACACTCGATTTAGAAATACGAAAGATGTTCAAATTAAGTTTTTTTTTTATTGAATCATGTATTGTCATCCAAAATAAAGCTATGCTGAAAGTTTCAGCTTCCTAGCTAGTCAAAAAGTCAAAAAGCTATATATATATATATATATATATATATATATATATATATATATATATATATATATATATATATATATTAATGTAATATCACTGGTTTCATAATCAACTTCCTATTGATAAACCTTACCTTTATTAACCCGTTTTAGACCATCGTACGTTTTACGAACACACTTATTTTTGGCGTTGCATAAAATTAAGCTGAAATTTATTTTCTGTTAAAAGTTTTTTTTTTAGGTTAAGAAAGCTTCAATACACTGTATAAAATTTTTTAAATAATTTTTTTATTTGTATTAAGTAGTTTAATCTGGGTTAGAATATGAGCATTTTCAAGGTTTTCGACCGATATTATTTTAAAAATTTATTATGCTAATTTCATGAGAGTTATCATAACAAAAGTTTGAAATATCGAAAGAGGATGTAATCAAATGTAAACAGCAACGTTAATTAAATGTTATTGTGTTTACACTAACCCACAATCTGAACATGTATGAGTCATGCTCGTTCTACGATCGTTGGGCGTATAGAGTACTTTATGCGAACAAGTCGAAACTAGTTCATTCAGCTTATAGTTGTGCAGTGGTTGAATTGGTGATAGTGTTTTTTGCAAATTTCATTTTTCGAATGAAATGTTTGTAAAGTTTAAAAATGAAAGGCGTCAAAAAGAATGTTTTTTTCACGTTGAAAGAAGCTATGGAACTAATTCTTGATGATGATGATAGCATTGAGGTTGACATACTTGTCATCCTTCCGCCCAGCGCATCATAACACGTGACTGATGAATAAGCAAATGAAGAAGAAATGTTATTCTTTGTAATATATCCGGGAAGGTAGAAGTTGATTATACTAATGATGGGATGAGATTAGACTGTGTCGGTTTTTTGGGTGAAGAAATGTAGGTCGCAAATACGGTCAGTTCAATGCCGCGGCAACCAAAACGCCAAAAACGATTGAAATGCACTTGGACCAAAAAGAGTAATTTGAATAGCCACTTTTAAAACAGTCTATATATAACGAGTTTGAAACACCACAATGGTGCTTTGCTTGATAAACCCCATATAGGCTGTTTAGGTTGTTTTATACCGATGAAATGAATTCATGCACGGTTGAAGAAACAAAACGATAGGGAAGATTCAGCAACTGGCCATGGTCACGATCTGGAAAAGGTGAAAACAGTAGGTCGCTACAAGCTGGAAAATTGTGGCAAAACACTGTACATGTGGGCCAAGTGCGGCAAACGACTTCATCGGAATTGTTTTGGTGCTTTCCGCACACTCCGGTTCTGAAACGACTATCATGAACTGCTTGACTGATTTATTGAACGTTAAATTTTTGGATTTTATTGAACTGTGTTACTGATAAAGTCAGAAATGTGTTTTTAGCTATTCTGTTTATAGCCTAAAATTTATATTATAATTGTTTGCGTTGAAAAAAAAAAGAAATTGACTTTTAAACATTTTGTCGTTTTCAGTAGTCTATACGACCACCGTTCGAAAAACGAGCATAGTGAATTTTCAAAGTTTTCTTTCAAATAAAAAATAATTAAAAATAAATCTGTTAAAACATAAGCAAGTAACATAGAAATAACAAAAAAAAATAATAGAAATCTAATAAATAAAGTTTTGGACCTAAACGGGTTAAGGACAATAATTAAGAAATTATTATCAAGAGATTTGAAGGTATAAATAGTCTTAACAAAGCTTCATTTATTATTTTCCAATAAACTGCAAAACCATTCTATTGAGCCCGGTATACGATTTGGTAATATCGTAACATTGGTGATCAGAAGTAGGATACAAGAATGGTTTTGAAAGCATTGGATGAGCTCTTGATACTCGAGTTGAGGCAGGAACTTAGAAAACGAGAGCTCAGTGATAAAGGAAGAAAGTCTGAGCTCGTGGACCGCCTCCGGACGTCATTGGAGAACAATGGGTTTGATCCCGAAGAGTATGAGTTTGAAGTAGAAAATTATTTGTTGAAGGCGCTGAATAAAATGGCGGAGGAAAACAGAGCAGCACAGGAGGAGAACAGAGCAGCACAGCAAGAAAGGAAGAAATTTCTTGAACTCCTCAATGGTGAAACAAACAATTGCGGAAGCAAAAAAGACGGTCAAGATGAACCATGCAAGAATGTACAAGATGAACCATGCAAAGATGGTCATAATGATGAGCCTGTCAAAGACTATCATGATGATGTGCCTGTCAAAGACGGTCATGATAATGAACCTTGCAAGGATGCTCAAGATGAACCATGCAAAGATGGTGTCAGCGATACAGTCGGTTTGGACGTCGAAAACAAAACTAAAGAAGATGAGAAGAATGTTGAAAACGAAATGCAAAACGATGAGGATGAAAGTGATGATGATGATTTTAATAATGGCAATAACAGCGATGGCTTTTACCTATACAGCGACAGTTCTGAAAGGGAAGCCTCCATAACAGACGACAGCACCGAATATTTAGGGTCAGATTTTAGTGGCGAATCTAACTCGGATGAAGCAACTAAGGATTTAAAAACGGACGAAACTCCAATCGAGAAATACGTCGAAGCTAATTTGACAAAAAAAGAAGACATTGATTTGCCAGACGATGGCGAATATTTGAAGGGATTTACTGGATTTGTGGAACGTGTTTTCGAAAAACCTTTTAAAGAGTTTCTTGAGAAAGATCTAAAAGATGTGACGGAAGAAGAAAAAGCAGACAATTCCGATAAACCGTGCAAAGATGTTCAGGACGAGGCATGCAAAAAAGGCTGTGATGAACCGTGCAGAAATGGCGACGATGAGCCGAAGAAAGACTCTGTTGATGAGCCAAAGAAGGACTGGAGGAAACTGTATCAAACGGTCAAGAGACTTGACCATGTTGTTTGCGAATTGCGGTCAAAGCCACGAGTAAAGATCAAGGTATTTTGGTGTTCGTGGCCGAGTCGCATTTCGCAAAAGCGACTATGCTGTTCGGGACGAACAGAATTAAGAAGGGGGTAATAATGTAATATCACTGGTTTCATAATCAACTTCCTATTGATAAACCTCACCTTTATTAAGGACAATAATTATGAAATTATTATCAAGAGATTTGAAGGTATAAATAGTCTTAACAAAGCTTCATTTATTATTTTCCAATAAACTGCAAAACCATTCTATTGAGCCGGTATACGATTTGGTGATATCGTAACAATATATATATATATATATATATATATATATTTATATTTATATTACTTACAGAACAATTGAAGAGCTAGATTCATTTCTTAGCATCTATAGTGGCAAAAACTTTTTAAAATCTCATGGAAAAAACACTGCCAGGTATTTATTTGGTAATTATAGGTGGAATTATTAAATAAATCTAATAAAATTATCTAGTATAAAATTCATTTTTGTAATCTGAAAAATAAATCATTATAGAATGTATTCTTTTTTCCCAGGTTCATCCAAAGACAGGGTTTGGACATGTATTTCTTAGAATGTGAGAACAGAATGTGGAGGTTGGGTCAACGTCCTCTTCAGTGGGGCATCAACATTGATGGGGGTAGCGATTGGGTTGGTTTGCATCGCTCATTTGTCACTTACCTAATAACTGGGACTGACCCTTTGCTGGATGGTTTGAAATCATATTGGAAATATTCACTACTACCTGCTGAGGTCTGTCATTGTTGTTTCTCTTGCTGTTGCTGTGTTTTTTAGTTTTAATTCTTTTTTTTTTAATAAATACTGGTGCTAAACTATAAACATGAAATTATGAGTGATATGGTGATTGAGTTGCATTAAGGCTGATGTTTATAATATTTTTTCAGTCTTTCTTTCACACGGTACTCCAGAACAGTAGATTTTGTCGAACCCTCGTAAACAACAACCTACACTTAACAAATTGGAGAAGAAAGCAAGGGTGTCATTGTCAGTACAAGCATGTTGTTGATTGGTGTGGCTGTTCACCCAATGATTATCGAGTCTCAGACTTTTCTAGGCTTCAAGTTGGTGATGTTATTGTTGATGATGTTTTATAAGATGACTTGCTATGTTGTGAGTCTGTGAAATTATTTCTGTAACTTTGTCAAATCAGAATACACGTTCAAGTCCAGAATATTTTGCAAGGAAATTTGAGGCGATCGTGAATCAAGACATTATCAATCTTATTGATGATCATCTTCTCCATCGAAAAACTCTTGGTAAGAAATGAAGAATACTCTCTCTTTGTATTTTTCCTTTTATTAAATTATTATTTTAATTATTATGGGTTAATAGCTAAATCTCAACTTATTATACTTAATCAACAACCTGACAAGTGTTTTGCTTGTATCATTCAAATATAATATTGTATCAAAGTTAAAATAGTGTTGCTCACCTGGAATGTCATTCACCACCACAACCATTATCAGAATTTTTTCACTTCTTATTCACTCAGGCTTACCATCTGTTGACTCATTCTGGTTGAACATTTGGAGTGGACATGACCTTCAACCTAACGACCTCCATTTAACCTTCCTCTCATCACTTGCAAGAAGTCTTCATTTGAGATGCAGCTTTGCTGCTCCATTAAGAATTCTTGATGCTTATGTATATAAAAAATTTGAAAAAGTTGATGGGGTTGTCATTAAGGTTAAAGTGGTAGAATCAAGTGGTGGTGGTGGCATTAAATCAACACCTGGTTACGAGGGTCAAGAGAAAGAAAAGAGTGGTGATCTTTCAGGAGTTCTCGAAGCCATCTTTTCCCCAAGTGATCAAAATTTGTTATATAAAAGAAATTCTGACAGGATAAAATATGTTGAGGTTGGTTGCTTTTATCGCCTGTCATTATTTATCATTTATAGGTTTAAAACTAATTTTATTTTCAAGTTTTTTTTTTTCATTTTCTTATTTTATATCATTTTTCTTTATAAACATGCTCAATTTTGTTTTAATTTATAAATGTGTGTTTGTCATAAGCATTAAAAATTTATAAAAGGTGTGTAATTTAGTATAAAAAATGTTTAGCTATTAACAGCCAACTATATGCCATCATTCTCATTTTATCTTATGTGGTTAGAAATATGTGGAAATTTCAGGATTTTGATCAGTGGTTTCATGTGGATGTGAAGCATGGTTGGGTTATTTTATTATTACAAATGTTTTTAAAGTACTGTAAAGAAAAAGCCCCGAAAGGAATTATTAAGTATGGGAATTATTATTATTGTTTGTCATTATAATAAAAGTCTTCAGGTGCGATGCGTGGACGAGTCCGCTATAGTTGAACCTGACACCGAAGCCGGGAGGGATAGGAATCCGAGCACGGAAATCGCGATTTCTCAGAAACGGTATTAGCCAAAAACCTAAGATTTTACAAGTACAGGGGGGTCAATGAGACTTACTTCCGGTGCCGACCGGAAGTCTGTGCGACCACGCCCACTTCTGCTTGTGATTTCCGGTTCCGGAGTTATGAGTGCTTGAAAATGGGTACCCCGGATTCGGCACTATTTTTTGTCTAACGCTACAGCCAGGTGAAACGGAGCTGCACTCTACATGAGAAGACGACCCCTGAATGGGACCATCTGATGAAAGAAAAAGGTTTTGAATTTGTATTCTGGATATGGATTTATGGGCGTTCAAAGATGGTGGTTATTTTTGCTTTTGGGCTATAAACGCTTGTGTAGTCGACGTCGAATATCTCCAGAACCACGTGACCTTGAAAAACCAAACTCAAAAGGAACATAGGGGTCCATGAGCCCTAACTTGAGTTTGAATCGCTATAAAAGTAATATAAGTTCCAAATTTCACGTTCCTAGGATGAAGTGTTTGAGTTCGGCGTTGATTATCAGTCAGTCAGGACATGTTCTTTTATATATATATATATATATGTATATATATATATATATATATATATATATATATATATATATATATATATATATATATATATATATATATATATATATATATATATATATATATATATATGACTGATTTTAATTTCTTTTTTCACAAAAACCTTCCTCTCTTGACTCTCAAGGTTGTGTGAAAATTTCATTACAATCAGTTGAATGGTGTAGCAATGCATACAGGACATACATACATACATACATAAAGACAGACAGACATAGTCATTCAGATATATATATATATATATATATATATATATATATATATATATATATATATATATATATAAATGAATGTTTGTATGTATGTATATATGTCCTTTATGCATTGCTACACCATTCATCCGATAGTAATGAAATTTTCACACAACCTTGAGAGTCAAGGGGAGTCAAATATAGAGAAACAAAATTTGAAATCCCTCACAAAATGAGCGTAGCGGAGCGGGTGAGTGAGCGGAAACTATATATATACACATACGTATACATACATAAATAAGTGAAAACGGGAACGGGAAGCCAACTGAGAGCGAAAGATAGAGCGGAAAGAGAAAGCGACCGAGAACGGGAAAGCAACCGGGAGCGGGAAAGCGATCGGGAGGTGGAAAACGACCGAGAGCGGAAAAGCGACCGGGAACGCGACAGGAACGGGAAAGCGGAGAAGGAAACGGGAGCGAGAGAGACAAACATTAGAAAAACCTCTAAAAACCCCGGGTAACGCCGGGTGCCCCCGCTATAATAAAAATTGGAAATTTGACTGTAAAACCCCTCCGATGCGTTCCATTGATAGAAAAAATAAACTGTGCAAAAATTGTGCAAATTGGACAATATTTAAACGGGGTCCTCGAGGTTTGAAATTTTCCAAAAACAGTCAAAAATAAGAATTTGTAATTTGACACGAAATGAAGCAACCATAGCTCCTAAAAAGTAGTCGGTTGATGCTTATTCAAATTTTGTGTGTCAATGAATTGCCATTTGTCTTGAAATCTTTTGACGAAAAGGATTTCTGGACCAGTTAATTTTCTGGTTGTCTCCTTAAAGGCTGTTTCAACCATTAATCCTTTAATGTGGTGGTGACATGCCAAAAACAATTTATATTTATTCAGTTTCCTTTTCAATATGGAAACAAGTCCCATATCGATGGCCAGTGTTTAATGCTGTTGTGTCAAAGCATAATGCTACAATTTAATTCTTGACATCCATTTTTCCAGGCAATTGATCACGGCAGCTGCTTGAGCTTTTCCTGTTCCAGAGTGGCGGCTGTGCCACTCTAAGCAGCTGTTTAACACCGATTCTGTAAATTAGAGTTTTAAAACCATCTATATGCTCTTATGAAGTTGAATCTTTCATTAGTTTTCTATCCCAATCAACGATCAAATTCTGATTTTAGATTTTCAAGTTGTTGTGACTTGGTCTTTTGCTCTTGCTTGATTAATACAGTTCCTGATGATGTTTACAAAATATTATCTTAAACAACGCTTGATGCTATTTTGATGATAAAAAATGTGGCATTTCTTGAAAAATCCTAGTTTTGTCCAGAGCTGAAACAAGTCCAGGAGTCATAATCAACGTTCCCTCTAAGCTGCGCGCGAACGCGCCCACGCAGCACCTCTAGCAACACCGCGCACCAAAATGATTTACCGCGCACCAAAATGATTTACCGCGCAGTAAACGTGAATTAATGAATTTCTGCTGGCGCCCAAGAACAACATTAAACAACTTAAAATAAATTAAGAAAGCTGCATTACAACAATTGAAGCTTTTCGGTTTGCCCTGCTGCTCATGGCTTAAAGGGAACGTTGGTCATAATGTTGATTTTTGCTCTATTTATCTCTAATACACCATCAACATCGCCCTAGTCTTGAACTGGATCTTGATCTTCATTTTCTTCTACATTACTTGATGCTGTTGATGAATCTGACTTAAGAATAATCTGACTTGCTGAAGCTTTGATCTCCTCGTGTGTTTGCATTCTTCTATTTGTATTTGCCTCTCAACATTTTTGAGCTCGCCGGTTTTTAAGTCACTGAACCAATGATGTCACAGGACCAATTGATCCTGGGCATCTCTTTTGTCTCTGAAAATGCAAGAAATCTTTTTCTTCTTGAATGGGTATAGGCTGTAGAGTGTAGAGCATGAGCATGAGCAATTTAAAAAAAATTCCAACTTTTTTACAAAGTTGTTCTCCTTGTTTTGGCATCACTTCCAGTCAGTGAACATTTTTCCAGTTTAAAGATTGAAGACTGAAAAGTACAAACTGGAATCTCTATTTTCCTTAAATAGAAGATATAAGCTGGATTGTAGATCGACTTGCACCACAAACTGTTTTTAAATGCTTTTATTTAACTTCACTCGTCTCTCTGTTTGTTAGTTTGTTTGTTTGTCTGTGGTGATCAAATCTTAGAAACGAAAATTTACCCACCTTTCGACCACCTAGAGCTCTAAAACTTTCAGGAAAGCTTTATTCTGGATGACAATACATGAATTGAATGTTTCCGACATGAATTAGGACTTAAATCAATTAAAATTAATCAAATCAAATTAATTCCTGCCATCTAGCAACTGTAATAAGTTGTTTATGTAAAGTCGCCAGAGGTCCAAAATAATTAACAAGATTGAGAGCGTAACGGTTGTTTTAGATTCAAAAATTTTAGTTTGTTGACTCAGATAAAGAGGCAAATAAAAACATCTAAAAAAAATTATTTTTCATCTTTACTTGTTTCCTTTTCATTATGTTGCTAAAGAAAGTGTCCAAATGCTTGCTGGTAAGATGGCAACTTAACAACACCACCATTTTCAGCTCTATAAACTGGTCAAACAAATCTGTAATATAATGCTATAAATCAACTCCGCCTTGCTTTTGCGAGACAGTCCCAAGCCTGGAGAAAGGAGGAGGGAAAATTAAAAAGGATCAAATTCTGATCCACGACAGGAAGTACTAAGTGCTTCCTACATACAGCCATTAGAGTCTTAAAACACCTGGTGTAAAGGACTATAAACTATTATAAAAAAAAAAATGCTATAATGTGCCAACTAATAACTACTGATTTTTAGGGTTACCTTGGGATAAACGTATTTTCACATGAGAATCATTCGTTAGGCACTGGAAATGATAGAAAAAAGATTTTTGGGATATTTCAGAAAAGTTCAGAAAAATTAAATTCCCAGGGCCACCCCTAAATATTGTCCAAACACAAAAAAATTGTATACCAAGTGTTTTTGATGTAAATGGAACAATTTGAAAGGGTTTTAGGTAAACATTTCAAAAAAGTTTTTTTAAGGGCCGCCCTAATATATATACCCTGCATTGGCCGGGTTTTTAGAGGTTTTTCTATCGTTTGTCTCGCCTTTTCTCTTTTTTTTCATTTTTATTCTTTTCTTTCTCCATCTCTTTTCCCAATTCCTTCTCCGCTTGCTTTCCTGTTCCCGCTTGATTTCCTCGTTATCTCGCTTCTTTTCTCTTTCTTGTTCCCGCTCCTACTCGATCTCCTGTTCCCACTCGCTCTCTCGTTCCCATTCGGCAAGTAATACATGCTACGAAGTCGTAAATTTTTCTTCCAGCTATCTTCTAATAATTTTTATGCAAGACTGTCAAGCAAGTAATGCCTGTTACGCAATTGTAAACAGTGCTTCGAAAACTTATGCAATGATCATGTAAAGGCACTTTTGGCCTGGAAGGTTTTTGGGCCCCCTGAGCCGGGGGATCGGAGTAGGGAGTTCAAACCTTCTTAACTTTCTTCCACTGTATGAGAACTACCTCATTGCCAAATTTAATCAAGATCGCTCCAGCGGTTTAGATTTCTATAGAGGACAGACAGACAAACTCACAAACATTCATATATATATATATATATATATATATATATATATATATATATATATATATATATATATATATATATATATTTTCTTTAAGACAAGCTCGATTAAAAATAAGTCTCCATTTAGCCGCTATGAGTTTTATAGATACTTTCTCAATATTTCGGAACAACGTTTTTTGTTTACTGCAACACATATTAAGAAAAGTATTAACATTTAAAACTTTCTTTATTTCAGACTTACGGGCCGTTTCGGCTTTCGCCATCTTCAGAGTCTGTAAATACGATCGCGTAAAAGGAGGCAAAAGATAAGAAAACATGTAATAACTAAATATACAAATAAACTAATATCCTCAAGGAATTATCTCAATAGAAGGATATTAATAAAAATAATCAAATTTAGACAATGTAATTAAATAACGTACATCAAATAAACTGGAGTTATGAGGATAAAATTAGTATAATTAAAAACGTTTAATTAAAGGATAAAATAATAGTAGCAGTAATAATAATAATAATAATAATAAAAGCAAGTATTATGATAGTAAATGATTAAATTAAGTCGAAATTACATAAGATATTTAAATAAATAAAATCAAGAATATCTCCGCTTTCGTCGAACAGTGATGTTCTCGTTTGAAAGTAAATGGAGGAAGGAACTGGATGAGTACGAACAATTGTCAACAATCGGACATTCTTCTTCGACACAGGTGCGCGCGGTATCATCAGGACTAACAGGTTGATCCAAGTCATCAACAACGGTCGTGAAGGAACAAGGACTTTCTGTGAGGATATTTTCTAAAGTATCTTTAGATGACGGATCTTGCGTGGTATCGAAATATTGCGAAAAAGAGCATGCGTCCAAAACGTCAGGACTGTTTGTTTTATACATATCACACTTATGATTAAGTTGAAACTCATCAGGTGAATCAGTCTCAAGAAAATTATCAAGTGATTGAACCAGATCAACAGAGCAGCAGGTACCGATGTCGTGGAATTCATTAACATTGGAAACATCAAGAGTCGCGTTAGAAAAAGTATCGAGAAGATGACCATTTGAAAGATCAATAGGACCCATGCCATTTCCGTTAATCGAAGTGTCAACATTGTCAGAGGCAGTCAAAACATTGTTAAAGAAAATCTTATGCCATCTTACATTATTAATATATATATATATATAAATTGAATCCGACTCTTTCCGGCTGAAAATTAAAAAGGCTCTCTATATCTTATCAATGACACCTGTGATTAATAAACAATTTGATAAATTTCCACAGATTTCCACTTGTTTGGTGTCAAAGAAAGTAATATGCATCGGTTACCCTGTATTCCTTCTAACGACGAGGATAACATAAATGATGATACTTCTGACTCGTCCTCTGACACAAATACTTTGGCTGTTGAGGCTGCTCCTGGTGAATCTCATTGTAATGTATCTGAGGAAATTCTGGTCTCTTCTAATATAACACTGTGAAAGCGCAAAAATTGATGGTGTATTCCAATAGTCTCTGTGATTTCATTAGTTTATGATTCCGGTCTTAAACACTATGGAATTTTGTTTTACTCATGTTCTTTTTGTTGAGCCTCATATTCTTTTGATTTGACAGGTGGAGTGTTTACTCTTTTGTTGGTGTGCTAATTCTTTGATAATTTCGGTTCTTTCTGTTTGTTTACTTTTCTCGTTTTACTTTTGACCTTGATGATGGCTGAAATAGCTGAAACGGTCCGTCGGTCTGACAATAAAAGTTTAACGAAAATGTTTTTGACTAATTGTAGTCTCGAACAGCGAGTTTTATACCGAAAATTCAAGAATTTGGCTCGAAAAGTTGTTTCTGCCAAATGGCGAGTTGCTAATAACAAAAATGCAATGTAACATCATACTCTATTGACAACAATAATTTCAAGCTTGTTGACTATATTAGGGATTTAGGCGTTGTAGTTGACAGTAAGCTACGGTTTGATAAGCACATTTTAACAATAATTCATAGAGCCCAAGCAAGGACTTCTTTAATTTTAAGATTCTTCCACTCTCGCGACAAGCAGCTTATGAAGACGACTTTTTGTGTATACGTCCGACCGTTATTGGAATTTTGCAGCGAAGCCTGGTCACCTCACCTAAAATATTTGTGTGACGACATAGAAAAAGTCCAGCGATCTTTCACTAAAAGACTGGAAGGTCTCAGAAACGTCTCTTACATGAATAGACTGAAAGTTCTCAACCTGCAGTCATTGAAGCAACGCCGTCTTGAAATTGATCTGTCGCTGTGCTATAAAATTATTTACTAGCTTGTCGACACCCTACTGACCAAGGCACTGATACAATCTTCAAGCCACCGTACAAGAGGCCATCTCTACAAGCTTTACAAAATCCCATCCTCGTCTGACTGGGTCAAGTATTTCTTCACCAACAGAATAGTGGAAGCTTGGAGCAACTTGCCTCCTAGTGTTGTGACGACCAAGTCATCAGAAGCTTTCAAAACCCGTTTAAAAGAACATCTCGCTTCGTCTTCAATTGGTTTCTAACTTTTTTTTTTAGTTATTTTGCAATTTATGTTTGTTTTTTGTTCTTTTTTTTTTTTTAATGTTTTTGATAGTATTGTAAAATGAAAATGGCTCATCTTACGTGTTTTTGTGATATTTGTTTATTTTATTTTATTATTTGTGCATTTTATAGTGATTGCTTATGTTTAAGCAATAGTCATTTATATATATATACTAGCGGGGTTACCCGGCGTTGCCCGGGGTTTTTTAGAGGTTTTTCTAATGTTTGTCTCTCTCGCTCCCGTTTCCTTCTCCACTTTCCCGTTTTCGTCGCGTTCCCGGTCGCTTTTCCGCTCTCGGTCGTTTTCCAGCTCCCGTTCGCTTTCCCGCTCAGAAGTTTTGTTATCGATTTTCTCTTTTGCTCGCGTTTCCTTCCAAGCTTGCTCTCCCGATTCCAGTCGCTTTCCGCGTTCCCGGTCGCTTTCCCGTTCCCGGTCGCTTTCCCGTTCCCGGTCGCTTTCCCGTTCCCGGTGGCTTTTCCGTTCCCGGTCGTTTTCCCGTTCCCGGTCGCTTTCCCGTTCCCGGTCGCTTTCCCGTTCCCGCTCACGCTTGCTCTCCCGTTCCCGGTCATGCTTGCTCTCCCATTCCCGGTCACGGTTGCTCTCCCGTTCATGCTCATTTTTTCTTTTCCATTCTTTCATAACTTCTGTTAGCCTATAAAACGTAAAATAGATTTGCTAAGACTATATATATATATATATATGAATGTTTGTGGGTTAGTTTGTCTATTATAGAAACGGGAAAGCGACCCGGAACGGACATCGAGCGGGAACGGAAAAGCAAGCGTGAGCGGGAATGGGAGAGCAAACGTGAGCGGGAAAGCGACCGGGAGTGGTAAAGCGACCGGGAGCGGGAAAGCGACCGGGAGCGGGAAAGCGACCGGGAGCGGGAAAACGACTGAAAACGGGAAAGCGAACGGGAGTGGGAAAGCAGGTGGGAAAGGAAACGGGAGAGAAAGAGACAAACATTAGAAAAACCTCTAAAAAACCCGGGCAACGCCGGGTATCTCCGCTAGTACATACATAAACACACACACAGACACACATACATGCACATACACATACATACATACACACATACATACGCACATACATATATATATATAGTTCCCGCTCGCTCACCCGCTCCGCTCCGCTCATTTTGTGACGGATTTCAAATTTTTTTATTTATTTGACTTTCCCCTTGACTCTCAAGGTTGTGTGAAAATTTCATTACGATCGGATGAATGGTGTAGCAATGCCTAAAGGACATTAATATATATACAAACATTCATTTTTATATATATATAGATATATATATATATATATATATATATATATATATATATATATATATATATATATATATATATATATATATATATATATATATATATATATATATATATATATATATATATATATATATATATATATGTGTGTGTGTGTGTGTATATTTGTGCTCTTGTGACATTGTGTGTGCGTATATTTTTTTTTATCATTGCGTATAATTTTTTTATCATTGATATATATATATATATATATATCGTTATCTCGAAATCAATCGAGATTTCAAAACGATACGGGAGATCAAAACGATACGGGAGATCCCGTATCGCCATTGAAACGATACAGCCTGCAGAAGAAGTCTCGTATTGAAATAAAATTGCGAGACTTAAATTTGGTTCTCGTATAAAGTCTCGAAACAAATACCGAGATTTAAAAAAAATATTTTCCAATAAATAACGAAAGTCATACATATTTAATTAACTATTGTCACAACTGTGAATATTTGCAATTGATTCATCAACATTGATTAATTAATCTACCTATTGACATAAGTTTATAACTATTATCATCCCCACTTTAAATTCGGTTTTCCTGACAGCCTGTAGCCCCATTATTTACTATTTTTAGTCTGGGAACCGGCAGCATATTTCAATATATATATATATATATATATATATATATATATATATATATATACATATATGAAACCAGCTCGTCTCTGTTCTATAGCTTTTTTTAAAGCCGCGTCCCTCTTAGGCTGCTAATCGACCTCAGCATGCTACTGATACTACAAGGCAATCGTACTCGCTGACATCGATGATTATTATTATTAATGAGAATAATGAGTAATGTAATAGTAATGATCATTCTATGTTTATGTTTTGGTTTAGTCTGTTTGATAAACTTTTTTCAAATTTGTTACATAGAATTGGAATGATTATTTTAGTGTTTCGATATCCGTAATAGTAGCTCATCTAAGATATATCTTTATAATCTTGATTATATTCTTGGTTGTATGTGAGTATGTATGTGCCACCTGTAGTGTGCACGTCGTCTGCAGCTGGAACTCGAAACTTTCTCAGCTTCTTTCTTGCCAACCGGATTCGCCATCGCCTATAAATAGACCCGCTGGGTTTTCTTCACTTTCTTAATTCTTGCATACAGGTACTTTCTCGCATTTGTCATCATTTAGAGTCTAAATTTAGACAAATAGATGTACCGAAACTAAACAAATGAAACTTATTTCAAGTTTTAAAAAACAAATAAATTTTGTAAATTTTTATAAATTTTTTAATATTTAAATATTTTTTGTCAATGAATTCCTTTGATGTAGTTATTAATATTGTCTGTCGCGTATAGTTCATCATTCTATGTTATCTCGTTTTATTTGAGACAAAATTTCCACTTCAGTCGAGATCCCGAGATCGCCTCGTTATTGATCGAGGCGTATCGTATCGTTTAATTCGAGACAAATTTCAGTAATCGTATCGTATCGTATCGTTCCAAAAAAATAACGGGAAGCAGAAGCCTATATATATATATATATATATATATATATATATATATATATATATATATATATATATATATATATATATATATATATATATATATATATATATATAGTTGCTATTTAGCTTTCTCCTATGAAAGGATTTCAGATTGTATTAATTGAAAAAATAAACATCATCTTGGTAAGAGAAATTTTAATTATCAAAAGATTTGATAGAACTGTGCTAAATTCTACAAAGTGAGATATTTCAGATTTGAGTCAAGTAAAAGTTATATTCAACAAAGAACATTAAAGTTAAAGATAATTCGAGAAATATTGTGTTATAAATAACTTCAAGCTTTAACATTACGAATCGCTAGAAAGTATATTCGTCTACGTTTACAAGTATTAGTGGCACTACGTGTCCTTCTGTCTTTTTTCAAAAAAAAATAAACTAAATAAATAAATATGTGGTCGGTGGCTCAGTTGGTAAGAGCGCTTGCATTTAGGCAAGGCGGTGTTGCCGTAGACATGTGGGTTCGATTCCTAGTAGAGTATATATATATATATATATATATATATATATATATATATATATATATATATATATATATATGTGTGTGTGTGTGTGTGTGTGTGTGTGTGTGTGTGTGTGTGTGTGTGTGTGTGTGTGTGTGTGTGTGAGAGCTAGAGTGCGTTCTGCCTGGGCTAAATTCAAAGAGTTATCTCCTATCTTGACCACCCGTGGTGCATCCTTTCATGTGAAAGGAAAGGTGTATAGGGCATGTGTTCAAAGTGTCCTTGTTTATGGCACTGAAACATGGTCTATGAAGGTGGAGAATCTAAGAAGTTTAGAAAGGGCAGAGCATATGATGGTTAGATGGATGTGTGGTGTTTCGTTGAATGATCGTGCACGTAGTGTGGATTTGTATAGCCTTCTGAATGTTCCTTGTGTGGCTGATGTGGTGAGACATGGAAGACTAAGGTGGTTTGGACATTTGGAGCGTAAAAGTGCAGATGATTGGGTTTCGGCAATTAGAGATGTGGATGTTGTAGGAGTGAAAACTGTGAAAAGTAAAGGTAGAAGTAGGAAGACTTGGTGGGAATGTGTGAAGAAAGATATGGATGAGCTTGGCCTAAAGCGGCAGTCTGCCCTGGATCGTGACTTGTGGAGGGGCCTGATATGGAAAAACGTCAAACCCTAGCATAGCGTGGAATAGGGACGTTTCAAAAATAAATGATTATATATATATATATATATATATATATATATATATATATATATATATATATATATATATATATATATATATATATACATATATATATATATATATATATATATATATATATATATATATATACATATATATATATATATATACATATATATATATATTTCGAGCGTAGTTTGGCGTAATATTTTCTTTTAAGCACACTCCGTTAAAAACTATGGCCCGCTTGGCGTTTATCAGTTTTTTTATGGTGCCCTCGATTTTGCAGTAATTGAAAGACGTGAGACTTGTTTCAGATGTTTTATTTGGCTTACTGCAGTTTCGGAAATCCTTTTCCATCTTCAGAGCCCAAAGTAATAAACTAAAAGTCAGCGTAAAATAAGAAACGGAATCAAGACGAATCAAAACAAGTTAAATTAAATTAAATTAGAGTTCGAAACAATTTAAATTAAATTCCATTAGAGTTCAAAAGTAAAACGAAAACGAGATTACTTCAAATTAAGTAAACAAGTGAGCGCTAAAGCACGAACGCGACAGCTTAAAGGTGAGATAGCTAGACGAGGTGAATAGCTGTAGTTGTAGGTGTGTGTACGAATATGGGAAGGGGAGATAGTGTACGAGAAGCGTCTTGTAGGTAGAATTGGTGAAATTTATAGGTGTACAAATGGTGTATGGCGCGGGCGGTGTACTTTTTTTTTTTTTTATAATAGTTTATAGTCCTTTACACCAGGTGTTTTAAGACTCTAATGGCTTTAAGTAGGAAGCAGTTAAGTACTTCCTGTCGTGGATCAGAATTTGATCTTTTTTACTTTTCCCTCCTCCTTTCTCCAGGCTTGGGACTGGCTCGCAATAAGCGAGGCGGAGTTGGGCGGTGTACAAATTAATGAAGTATAAATAGGAAAGAGTAACAGTATGTGTGTGGTAAGAAATAATGTTTTATTTGTGTCGATTAGGACGCGAAGTAATGTTAGGGTTATTAATAATGTCAGAAGAGATATGTGTATTAGGAGAGCTTGTGTTCGCGGAAACGAGTGAATAATCGACAATACATTGAGTGGTAGTTTGTTCTGTGGAAGTGAAAAGTGAAGAGATATCGACGATCGTGGGGTCGGATGAGTAGTCGACGATGCATTGAGTGGTAGTATGGTCTGGGGGAGTGGAAGGTGAAGAGATAGCGACGATCGTGGCGTCAGGGTCAGAAGCAGGTGTCGGAGGATGCGAAGGAAGCGTGGTGGGAAGCTGCGGAGGAAGACAAGGTGCGGTGGTAGAAACAATACTTGGTTCGAGTGTGGAAGTTTGGTTGGTATCAATGGGTGGGTGTTCTGTGGTCGAACTCGGTTTAGGCTCGCGTAGACTGTAGCCATGAAGTGAAGGGACCGAGGTGAGAACAGTACATGAAGTTGTCGAACTAGAGTGTGTGTTCGATGGATGTGGAGGTGCGTGTCCGTTGCAGTGACGAAACAATTGCAATGTCTGGTCGAAGTTTTCGTCTTGGACGTTCATCGTGGGTTTTATCTGCAATATGTATAGAGCTTCGAGAATCTTCAATCGAACGGGATCGCCAGAGTACGTAAGCACGCTAGTATTTGAATCAGTAATGTTTCTGGTAAGTGGAATGGCGTAGTCGTTGATGAAGTGGGAATGAATATTCCCACCCTGTACGTGCATGGTAAGTCGGCGAGATAAAGTAGTTCTAGTGTGGCCGACATATGAAGCTGGAGATTCGTGGTGAAGTGGGCAACGAAACTGGTAGACGTTAGTTTTTTTGAGAAGGTTATGGCGTAACAGGTTGTTTGGTGCCACTAGGTTGTGGGTTTTGAAACTTTTGTAGTAGATGCGAAATTGAAGAAGGTGGGCAGTGTCGGTGATGGGAACGTGACGACGAATTATATCTCGTAGAATAGATTCGTCGATTTTGTAGTTGTGATGCATTTGAGCGCGATAGTATAAAGGGACGATTCTGGGTTTCGGTGAGTCGGGCGGGCTTGTGAGGCGGTGTTTCTTGTTGAGAAAGGTGTTGACGGTGTTATCAACGAGATTTTGGGAAAAGTTGTTATTGATCAATAACTGTTTGATTTTATGAAGTTCTTGATGAAAGTGGACCCAATCTTCAGCTACCTTGTACGCTCGATGTAGATAGGATAGTATAGTGCTTTTTTTGTAGCGCTCGGGGCAGAACCCATCGCCGTTTAATGTTGTGACACCAGAGGTGGGTTTAGTGTAGACGTCTAGTTGTAGCCGACTTTCGATTTGAGAGACGAGAATATCGAGAAAGGGAAGCTGGTTTTTTATGTCGCAGAGTTGATAGGTAAATTGGAGTACGCTGTTAGCTTCGAGGGCGATCTTCAACTGATTAAGATCGCTTAAATCGTCGACCATGATGAAAATGTCGTCAACGTAACGCGCGTACAGGTAGGGTCTTTTAAGATGGGTACTGAAGATGACGTTTTCCAAGTGACCCATGTAAAACTGTGCGAACGTGGGACCGAGTGGCGATCCCATGGCGACGCCGTCAGTCTGAACGTAAAGGTCGCCATTTGGGTGTCTAAACGGTACGGCAGTGGTGCAGATTTCGAGAAGTTGAGTGAGGGTTGTTTTACTGAGAAGTGGTGGTTCGAGAGTAGCGTGGCCGTACACGTAGCGTAAGATGATGCCGATTGTACGGGCGACTGGGACGTTTGTGAACATGTTCACGACGTCCATGGTTGCTATGAAACCGGAGGTATGGTTGCAGTCACGGACAAGATCGACGAATTCTGATGAGGACTTGAGACTATTAGAGTCAGGGCAGTAGGGAGCGATTAGAGAATTGAGAGATTTGGCTAACAAGTATATAGGGGTGGGGCATTGTGAAATAATGGGTCGCAGCGGCATGTCAGGTTTATGAGTCTTTACGTTACCGTAGATGTAGCCTGGGTTGTATTCACCAATAATTTGGGAAAATCTTGTACATTGCAGCTGAAGGTTGGCGTCGGCGATGAGTTGGTTGGCTTTTGTTTTAATATCGGGTGTAGTGTTATGGGAGATTTTATTGAATTTAGTTTGATCAGATAAAATTACGTCAATCTTTTGGAAGTAATCAGATCTATTCATAATCACGTAAAATGATGTTTGGATTGTCGCGAAGTGACGTAGCGGCGCGGCGCATACGTGAAGACAGAAAGGTACGTTTCGGATTGCGGTGGATGTGACCTTCGCGAGACAGTAAGGCAGAAAGTTGATCGTTATACCGAAGAATTCCTTCAGTAGCGAGTCGTTTAACGTCGCGGTATAAGATCTCTAATTCGGTTTTTTTGGTCATGGGGTCGTAACGTTGCTGTGTGTGGCAAGCGAAGCCCACCTGTAAGAACTCAGTCTCGTCAGGTGTAAGAGTATAGTCGGAAATATTGAGGTAATGCGTGATTTCGTCTTTCAAAAGAATTTGACCGCCGTACAGTCTGGAAAGTTTAGACATAACAGTGATCCGTTTCTTTGAATCGTAGTTTTTGTAGAATGAATTCAGGTGCGTGAGGTGTGGATTTCTATCGCTGATGTCAGTAGGGACTTCCAACGCGCTTAGGTGTTGATCATACTGTTGTTGAAAATGGCACAGATTGGCTTTGGCAGTGGTCAACTCTTTCTCAACCAAGGAGGAAGTTGTAAACGCTGCACAATTGTTGTTTAACGCCATTTTGGAGCGACTATGAAATTTATTTCGAGCGTAGTTTGGCGTAATATTTTCTTTTAAGCACACTCCGTTAAAAACTATGGCCCACTTGGCGTTTATCAGTTTTTTTTATGGTGCCCTCGATTTTGCGGTAATTGAAAGACGTGAGACTTGTTTCAGATGTTTTATTTGGCTTACTGCAGTTTCGGAAATCCTTTTCCATCTTCAGTCAGAGCCCAAAGTAATAAACTAAAAGTCAGCGTAAAATAAGAAACGGAAGCAAGACGAATCAAAACAAGTTAAATTAAATTAAATTAGAGTTCGAAACAAATTAAATTAAATTCCATTAGAGTTCAAAAGTAAAACGAAAACGAGATTACTTATAATTAAGTAAACAAGTGAGCGCTAAAGCACGAACGCGACAGCTTAAAGGTGAGATAGCTAGACTAGGTGAATAGCTGTAGTAGTAGGTGTGTGTACGAATATGGGAAGGGGATATAGTGTACGAGAAGCGTCTTGTAGGTAGAATTGGTGAAATTTATAGGTGTACAAATGGTGTATGGCGCGGGCGGTGTACAAATTAATGAAGTATAAATAGGAAAGAGTAACAGTATGTGTGTGGTAAGAAATAATGTTTTATTTGTGTCGATTACGACGCGAAGTAATGTTAGGGTTATTAATAATGTCAGAAGAGATATGTGTATTAGGAGAATACACATATCTCCTAATACACATATCTCTTCTGACATTATTAATATATATTGTCCAATCGATCTGAAAATATGATTGAATGCATTGTCATTAACAACAATTCAATACAGCAAATTTTAGATTGATTGGATGGCGGGAAGTATGTTTTTTAAGCATCACAACTTTCTAATGCATTACATCAAGCAAGCAATTACTGTGAAGTTAATATAAAAGATTTGAAAAAATCAGGATATTTGGACAGGTCGAATTTGCAATGCGATTCTTGGTTACACTTTAGTGGAACAAGTATATTTGAATATAAGTATATTTATTTTTAAGTATAATTATTTTTTTTTTAGCTATCAGAAATAACTTTTATAATAACCAGAATTATCTTGTCTATAATTTGGATAAAATAATATAAAGGCCTTATTATTAATGAAATCAATTATTAAAATGAAATATAAAGGTCTGATATCCTAGAAATGTTAAATAATTAAGAAATATAAAAATTCATAGTATTTTTATTTATTTATTTTTTGTTACAAATATTAGGTTGGTACTGATTTTGATCCAAAAGAAGAAATTTTCCGGAATTATCTTTATTTGTTTGGACCACATTCTGATCTTGTGGTTGTTTTCCATGTCAGCCCTGATAGTGAAGTAGAGGTTGGTAAAGATATTGTTTGTATTAATTCATGTAAAAATTCATTCAAAGTTGCCTCTTTTATAACAAATCATTAAAAATGTTTAAACTGTTGATCTCAGTCTGGCTAAATATTGTTTTTGCATGTCTAGGACACCATTATCTTTGATATTGTCAACCCTTCAGCTGTTGTCGCTTACACCTCCAGTGTTGTCATAGCAAAGGGGATATCATTAGTAACTCACGTGCCCAAACTTGACAAACCTCTAAAGCCTGGTGTATGGATGGTCAGAACAAAGCATCATATAAGTAATGGAGATCTACTGCAGGACCATGAATTTATGGTTCAGGCTAGATTTCTCATCTTACCATTATCACACTACCATGGGAGATTGATAAAAGAAAAGGAAGCAGTTCTAGTCAACATGGGTGTAGCCAATCATCTTGCCGACAATGATAACCATGACAATAATAAAAATATCACCCATGTAGAACAACAAAGTGATACAGAATTTCATCACAGCAAGAACTCTAGAATAGGTCATGATCTGGATACCTGGATCGACCAGTTGTTGTCTTCCTTCTGGAAACAATCTGCTTCCTGTCTGGTTTCAACATTACCTTCCAGTAGCAGCAGCAGTCGGCACTCGCTGTGTCATTTTCTCTCCCCGTGTGAAGAAACTTCTTGGAGTACCTTCTATCCTGACCCAAAGTCAAATTTTGTGCCTCTAGACACTGGTGAGAGTTTTAGGTAGCCCTCAGCTGTGTCATTTCTTTGTGATCAGGGTCTGATTATGTTTGTTATTTCATCTTTTCATTCTTTGGTCATGAATTTCAAATCTATTAAATATTTTGGTTTGGATGTTTATATAGAGATTTTCGTTTTTAAATTCTGCTCTTGCATATTCATTAATCTGTGAGTTATCTTTCTGACAACAGGGCGGTCTTAAGGCTATCAGGAGCATTAGGCTGAACTAGATTTGGGTGGGCCCTGTTCCTCATAAACTGAACAATAAAGTAGAAACATCTATGAAACAAAAAAATTGATTAAACAATGTTAAAGTCACATTTAATTGTCAGGCCCATAGAAATTTTTGAATGCTGCATTTTATTTAACTTTTGGTTAAACTAAATTATTTAAGTTTTGTTACAAGATATTTTTTAATTTATAAAAGTGTTTCAATACAAAAACTTCCATACAAATGTTGGAGACCCTTAAAAATCGTGGGCCCTGGACTGCAGCCTGCCTTCTCAACACGTTAAGACGACAATGTCTGATGATCATTTTATTATCTACAACCATCTTTGTATTATCAATTTAATTATCTTTTTTGGTTATTACATGTGTTTTCGTAACATCATAAAAATGTTATTTTAACATTAAGAAATGTTCGCTCTTGAGTCGTTCAAATTCCAAATATGTATTTCTTTTCAGGCTAATTAATAATATGATTGGTTGATTTGTTATTAGAAAAAGTTGTTATAGTTTTGTCTAGTCATTAATTTTATGTTAATTAAATAAGAAATTTGCGTGGTGTGACGTCATTTGCGAAGTTTTAGTTTTTTTTGTTATCATCTTGAAATGTTCACCAGGGGACCCACATACATGTGCGCCTTTAGGTAATTGCTGTAAGGATAAATTTTTTTATTTTATCCTGAACTTTCTCTAAGGTGCTGAAAACTGTAGATTCATTTATTATTTTGAAGTGTCTGTTATGTATCTATCTGCTGATTAAGGGCACCTCGTGTTGGTGTATCTGTATGCAACTGTCTTTGGTTAGAAAAAGAAAAGAAAGTGTTATATTATCATTTCGAGTTTTTTATAGACTTTGAACAAACACGTCCAGTTAAATTGTTTTGTTATTCCGATGAAGAATGTGCTGCAGTGAAGTTCACTGTAGATGTACCTACTGAGTAGTAAGTATATTGATGTGATTATTGGTAGTTATGAATACCTTGATAGACGCGCATGTTCTGCTGTCTCAGTAAGCGAACGGACGGGCTGGTTGTAAAAATCTCGACAACTCGTATGAAAGTTTTCGTCGTGAGCCTAGTGACGGCGTCCTGAACGACACCGGCTTAGTAGAGCACCGGATTGAGATAACAGTGTTGCTATCGTCATACGAATATGTAAATTACAGTGATAATTTAAAATTCGTTCTTATATGTATATATAAACCAGCAGATTATTTGTGTAATTATCCTAGCGCTGGTTAAGGCTTTCGTCTACGCGTTGATTTCTATTCTTATTTGAAAGCGAGTTGATCTGTAACTGAAGCTGGTGATCGATCTAAGTGTTGAGTACAACTTTCAGGTTGAACACTTAGCCGCTTTAGGTGTGATAATTTACTCATATATCATCATGGTTTACAATTACACTAAACCAAGGGGTCCTATAGCGGCAATGTATAACAGTCCGGGACCTTGCTATGGGTTGCCTTCGTTGGTCGGGAAAAAGAATCACGATCCACGGAGTGGCTATGCTGTGGGGCCTGCTTATCATTTTGGACTTAAAAACGGAAAAGTGAGTGGTTTCATAAAGTTATAATTGGGTTGTTAAGTTACATTTCATTACAGTAATCGGGCGTTTTTTTTATTTAGCATAGATATTCGAGCTGAAGTATCATGTTCGAGATTTAGCGGTAAAATTTTGGTTATATGATATGTAGATAATTTGTTTTATATTAAGTAAAGTGGGATAGACCCCTCATACGCCGGTTTAGCCGGCCGAGCCGAGCCGCGAAAGTGTAAAGCGCCGCCGGCCGCGAAAATCGGGCTAAGCTGCAAGCCGGCCACAAAAAAATAAGCCTCGCCTGCCACGAAAATTGCGGCTAGCCGTGATTTAAAAATTAATTAAAATTTTTTTAAATTAATTATTTTTTTATAACCGCAATCAAAAACTGTACAACAATAGAAAGCGTTCTCACCATTGATGTCTATGGTTTTCGCGAATTACAACATCTGGCTGAACTCAATGACAATGCAACTTTAACAAAATATCAGATTCAGAAAAATTACAAGCACTATTAGTGATGAAGATGTAATAAAGTATTCAGCAAA
Source organism: Erpobdella octoculata (assembly GCA_963978895.1). Lineage (NCBI taxonomy): Eukaryota > Metazoa > Annelida > Clitellata > Hirudinida > Erpobdellidae > Erpobdella > Erpobdella octoculata. The sequence continues at coordinate 21,234,758 of OZ022241.1, forward strand.
TCCACTCTCCTATTGGGCCAGAGGCGTGTGGATTGGGAGGGGCTGAGATTTTTCCACCAAATAGAAAAAAATATCTTTTCTAGCTCACCCATGATTGAGTATTTAGATTAGTTGATAAAAGCAGTATTTACAGAGGCGCGAGATCGGTGTTTGCCATAGGCGCCATTTACCCAGAGGCGTGGATTCAGCAAAATGTTGAGGGGTGAAGATTTTTTAACTTTAACCCAGAGAATCTTCAAACAAAAATGACCATCTCAATATACATTTGTATGTTGTATTTTCATGTAAATCATTATATTATTTAAAAAACAGTTTAAAAAAGTTAACTTTTATTTAATATTGAATGAGACAAAAAGCGTTTAAATTATGAATGTAACAAAGGGTATCGACGCTTTTTCATTTTTACAAAACTGTCCACTGAAACATCATGATCAAATAGACTAAAGGTATTAATAAAAGATTGGAAAATAATAGCTGAGATTTAACTAATTGGATATTAATCAACCAGTATGATAAATATTGTTTTCATCATCTAATCTAAATACTCAACCATGTGTGAGCTAATAAAATTAATTTAAAATGAATTGGAAAAACCTTGGTGAGGGAGCTCAAGCAACCGGGTAAGATAAGAATATGCTAATTGTTCGTCAAGCTAGGACAGATAGATGAGGCTAAAGTGTACACGAGTTCGATCGGATGGACCATGGATTCATTAAATTTCTATAGCGCTATTTCCTTGACGTTCAATAGCATAGCGCTCGTACACGAACTTATTAAACAGATAAATTTTAAGCTCCCAACGGAAAACAGTGAGAGAAGTAGATTTAGTAAGAGAAGTAGGAAGAGAGTTCCAGAGAAAGGGACCAGAGTAGGAAAAAGACCGTTTAGCAAAAGAATGCTTAACAGTAAAGATACGAAAGTGGCTAAGAGAAGAAGATCGAAGACCAGACTCAGGAGGGATTTTTATTAAGTTAGTTAGGTAGAGTGGAGAAGAGCAATTTTTAATTTTAAGCATTAGTAAGCAAATTTTAAAAATTAACCTATATTTATAGGAAGGCAGTGAAGAAGAACATGATATAGAGAGATATGAGAAAAGTAATAAGTGCGAGAAACTAAGCACTAAAATATTGAAAAATATTAGCAGTAGATTATAAGTAGATATAATTCAAAAAGTGTGAGAAATACAGTTTCTATCAACTAATCTAAATACTTTTTCATGGGTGAGCTAGAAAAGATATTTTTTCTATTTGGTGGAAAAATCTTGGGGAGCCATGGCCCCCCTCATCCTCCCCAATCCACGCCTCTGCATTTACCCTAGGTACGCTACTGGCTCGATCGGATGGACCAAAGGCACTAAAAGAAAAATATTGGCAGGAATATAACTAGGTAGATATAATTCAAAAATGTATGATAAATACTCAGTGGCGCACCTAGGGTAAATGGAGCCTATGGCAAACACCGATCTCGCGCCCCTCTCCGACGATAAGTTACTTAACGTTTTAGTTTCTAAAAAAACTGCTTTAGAATTTGGTAAAAATCACACAAGTTAAATCTATTAACACTTCGCCCGCTTGAAATTAGAAAAATTTGAACCATGCATCCATAGCAGTAGCAGAGTACTGCACTGGCCGATTTTTTACGGCCCGGCCTGTCGACAACTTGTCCCGGCCCGTTTCATAAGCCAAAATTCCAGGCCTGGTCCTGCCCGTCTAAAATAGGCCCAGTCCGTATTAGCAGGCATACAATTTTTAAAAATTTGGCTAAAAATCTCGGCTCGTCCCACTTCAGGTTTTGCCTGGCCCATTTGAAGAACCTTAAATCACATTACGGACACAAAACCTTAAAACTTGGAAACTAATTTTTCAAAAAATAATGGAACATGTATCTTATTATTTAAAAAAAACCTAATACTGAATTTTAATGTTTTAACTAGTTTTTACATTTGCAGTTATTGAGTTTTCAAGCAAATAATCCTTTTCTCCACCCTACATTTGTGATCCTGGAAGCCATAACATAAAAAATAGTAAACCATGTGTAACTTTAGTTTCTAAGTAGTCTCTAAATACTAATTTTTCAGATTGGCAGATATTCTAAAAAATACTAACCATATTTTCCACCTCACATTTGAAGTTCTGAAAACCAAATTTTTAAAAGTTATGAAAACACGTATTTTGTTATTTTGTAAGAATAATCTAGGTACTAAATTGCAAAACTTTCACATTTTTCGTTTTTTGAGTTTTTAAGCAAATAATCATTTTTTCCACCTCACATTTGAAGTCCTGGAAACCAAATTATCGAAAATTGGTTAAACACGTTTATCTTTATTTTTGAGTAAATACTAAATATCAATTTTTGCACCTATTGCACTTACAGGTTTTAAGTAGTAGTTATTCTAAAAAAAAAAAACAAATAACCCTATTTTCCACCCCGCATTTCATGTCCTGGAAACCATATTTTCAAAAAATGGTGAAACACGTATTTTTTTAATTTTCAAGAAAAATCTAGATACCAAATTTCAAAAATTTATCTTTTTTTAAATGCTTTTATTTAACTTCACTCGTCTCTCTGTTTGTTGGTTTGTTGCTTAGTTTGTCTGTGGTGATCAAATCTAGGTTAGTAGGCGTGGCCAAGTGTATTCATTGGCCTCGTTGAATGCCCGCATTTTTTACGAGTCTCCTGATGTAACCAAAGACTATATAGACGCCTGAATTATCGAGATATAAACGGCTCAACTCAAACTCGTACGTCTTCAAGCGATTTTTAACTGTGTTGTAATAAGCAAAATTAATAATAAAAAATTAAATAAAAAATACAAGATTGAGCGTAACGGTTGTTTAAGATTCAAAAATTTTAGTTTGTTGACTCAGATAAAGAGGCAAAATAAAAGAATTAAAAAAAAATTAATATTTTATCTTTACTTGTTGGTTTTCGAGATATGCGTTGTTTTAGAAAAAAAAATTGTTTTCCTGTTTCATCTCAGGAGCGAAATTTTCAAAAACTTTTTCTTAATGGGTGCTTACGCTATAAAAGAAATTATTGTATTGTTACAGTATAACGGTTGTGTTAATCAATAATTAAATTTGAACAATTTGATTCAGTGCTGTCATCCCATTGGTGTGCCGTGCACGCATAAAAATCAAGATTGTAGATAACAACAAGCATACTGTTATTTCAAAAAAATTGCCTTTGAAAATTGTTAATTTTTGTAATTACGAGTAACAATATTGCAACTCTTAGAAAACCTAAAATCACATAATAGGATATCCAAAATTGGATGCCATTTTGTGTCAAATGCTACAAAATGCTTTGGCGAATCTTCTTATCGTGAGGGGCTTCGCACCTTCGGCGCTCGCGCTCAGGCTTTTTCGGTGCCCCCGTTCGTCAGTAGCCCTCCTACTACTTTTCATAGCCCCCCACTAACTAAATCCTGCCTACGGGCCTGGCTCGCGTTGATTATCAGTCAGTCAGTCAGGACATGTTCTTTTATATATATATATATATAGATAGATTTCAAAACTTTCACATTTTTAGGTTCTGAGGCCCCAAAACATTAACTATCAAAAAAATGGTCAAACACGTGTATTTTTTATTTTTAAACAAAATCTAAACACTTTTTTACTTTTGTAATTATGTTGATTTTTAAAATCAAATCAAATCAAAGAATCATTTGATTAGGCGCTCCCTTATTAAGTGGCAGTTACACTAAAAACCAATTAACCAAATTTTCCACTTTACATTTGAGGTCCCAGAAAATAAATGATTTAAATACGGTTACACATGTATATTTTTATTTTTTAAGAAGATCTAAATACGAAATTTTTAAACATTCACAATTTTAGTTTTTTTACACCCCACAATTGAGGTCATGGAAACCAAATATTCAAAAATTGGTAGAACACGTATATCTTTATTTTTTGAGTAAATACTTATTGCTAATTTTTACATCAGTACCACTTACAGTTTTTAAGTAACAGTTATTCTAAATAACAAATAATCTTATTTTCCACCACACATTTGAGTTCCAGGAAACCAAATTCATTATTTTTAAGTAAATCTAAATATTAATTTTTAAATGCTTTTATTTAACTTCACTCGTCTCTCTGTTTGTTTGTCTGTGGTGATCAAATCTTAGAGAGCGTAGACGAAGATTGGAGAAAGAGGAGAGAGAGGGTTTTATTCCTTTTTCACTTAAGTCACACCAATTAAACCATATATAAAAACAATTAATTTTTCAAAGTGAATAATCTATATATATAAAACTCAAATACCACTGACTGACTGGCTGAATCATCACGAAATCGCAAAAACCACTGAACGTATTGTAATGAAATTTGGGACATATCTTTCTCTTGAGTTTTAATTGCTCATAAAGAAAGAATTTTGAAAAATTCGGCCTGGATCACCTTATTTCGAAGAATATACAATGCGTAATGAAACGTATATTGAAATGCGTCGAGGGTGGGTAAAAAATTTACATAATTTTATATTCTATTTATTAACAATTCAATATAAATACATATTCACAACTAAAATTCAACTGAATACGTTAATTACTGAATCTTGGTTATTTTTTTTTAATAGTTAAATAGTTTCGGTTGCTAAGGTGACGAGTTTTTTTCATGTATGAAACGCGTCGGGGGTGCGTAATAAAATTCAAATCGGTAATTACGTAATAAAATTCAAATTTAGTTTGTGTAACAACGTTTGAGGGCTTCAAGCAAGTTTTAGGCAGTTTTAGCAAATCTATTTTAGGTTTTATGGGCTAAAAGAAGTTAGGAAAGAATTAACAAGTGAAGCAAAAACAAAGTTTTTTAAAAACACACTTTTATATAATACTAGCGGGGCACCCGGCGTTGCCCGGGGTTCTTAGAGGTTTACCAAATGCGGTTCTTTTTCGCTCCCGTTTCCTTCCCGCTTGCGCTCCCGCTCACGGTCGTTATCTGTTCCCTGTCGCTTTCCCGCTCATTTTTTCGCTCTCAGTTGCCCCCCCCCCCCTAGATACGATTCTACATACATACATGCATGCATACATACATACATACATACATACATACATACATACATACATACATACATACATACATACATACATACATACATACATACATACATACATACATACATACATACATACATACATACATACATACATACATACATTTCGGCGACGAAAGCTCGCAAAGAGTTAAAACACATTTATGAGGCATTAAGCCATTTGGCAACCGGGAAAGACCGGTGACAACTGGGAAAGACCGTTGGCAACTGGGAAAGACCGTTGACACTTGGAAAGACAAGTGACCTCTCGGAAAGACGAGAACTTCACGGGTATCAGGCCTGGCTTAGCCGAAGTACAATCCGTTCAAATGCCGCTTCATCTTATACTACGAAATGTCCCCAGAGTTCCAACCGAAAGGAGGGGGAGAATGATGAACTCACATTCGGACCTTTGGACAACGACCCTGCTTCTTCAACGGACCCTAATGGGGGTATGCTTCACGAGTGTGTTTGCGGTAGGAGTTTCAAGACGATCCGTGGAATGAAAGTCCACAGAACGAAAATGGGCTGCTTAACCGAATTCCGTCAACGTCCTGCATCAGATAATGCAGGTAAAACGTCGAACATTGCCGGGCCGGAGGCCAACCACAGCCCCGACGCAGTTCAATCCGGAAGGAGAAATCAGTCAACCTAGGCCAAGAATTGATTTTCCTGCAGCAGGAGATACAATTGCATGGAAAAAGTTGGACGAAACACTCTCAAAACTTCTCAAAACACGTTCAAGAAATTCATCAAATTTCAGTATGAAAGACTTCACTGATGTTATTTACGAAAAAAGCATTGAATTGTTTGGTGTGAAACAAAAACGTCAGGTTCGAAACAATGAAGGCATGATTTCTAGACGACAAAGAGAAATCAATCAGCTGAAGAGAGAAAAGAAACTGTTACGAAAGCGGTGGAAAAGAGCCCAGGAAAATGAAAAAGCTGGTCTCGCAGAGCTGCGGCAGAGTTTGGGGCGTCGTTTGTCTGCCCTAATGAAGGCCGAGCGTTTTCGGATAAAGAAAAGAGATCAGAGAAATGCCAGGTTTCAGTTCATCAAAGACCCATTCAAATATGGAAGAAATTTACTGGACCCACCCAAGTCAGGAACGCTTCAAGCAGACAAAGCAACGCTCGATGAATATTTTCGGTCCGCATTCCGTGACCCGCGTGGAGATCAGCAGTTAGAAGAAAGAACCGATCTTCCAGAAATCCCACTTCCAAACTTTTCTTTCAGAGAAGGCATGATTTCGTTACTTGAAGTTACTCAATTTCTCTACAGAACAAGAAACAGATCTGCTCCTGGACCAAATGGGGTGCCATATCTCGTCTACAAAAAATGCCCAGAAGTATTGAGATTATTGCATTCTCTACTCGTGGGCTCTTGGGAAAGAAGAAGAATTGAAAGCGAATGGCAAAGAGCAGAGGGTATCTTTATTCCGAAAGAAAAAGACTCGAAGGAAATACATCAGTTCCGCCCAATTTCATTGTTAAACGTCGAGGGAAAGATATTTTTTGCTGTCCTTGCTCGGAGACTGACAAGCTATGTAATTCAAAACAATTACATCGACAGGTCTGTTCAGAAGGGAGGAGTGCCAGGAGTACCAGGATGCATCGAACATTCGTCAGTGATCTGGGAAGCATTGAAAAGAGCTAAAGAAAATCGTCTCAGCTTGCACATTGTCTGGTTAGACTTTGCCAATGCTTATGGAGCTGTTCGTCACCAAATGTTGTGGAGAACTCTCAGATCGCATCATGTTCCAAATTTTGTGATAGAAATGTTGCAACAGTATTTCGGACATTTCAAATTGAGGTTGTCTACGTCCTCCTGTTCAACAGAATGGTTCCAGTTAGAGGTTGGCATAGCAATGGGCTGCTCAATTTCACCCATTCTCTTCGTATTAGCGATGCAGCTGCTTCTGAATGCAGTGGGTTTTCGCGTAGAAGAAGCTTACGTTGGCAAAGGTATCTTGATGCCATCGGTGAAGGCCTTCATGGATGATACAACTTTGGTTCTAAACAAATGTATCTCAATGCGACGAGCTCTTGATGCATTCAGCGGGCTGCTATCATGGTGCGGCATGAGTTTCAAGGCAACCAAGTCAAGAAGCTTATCTCTGCGACGAGGCAAGATCGACGACAACGTGACGTTTTCAGTTGCTGGCAACAGGATCCCAACATTGAGAGAAGAACCGGTTAAGAGCCTGGGAAGGTGGTATGACGATTCGCTTAACGACACTGGACGGTGTTCTGAGGTTCTTCGATCGGCATTTGAAGATATGAAGAAAATTGATGCGGCCCCACTCCAGAGCAGGTTCAAATTGTGGTTGCTTCAGTTTGTTCTATTACCGAGATTGCTTTGGCCTCTATCAATGTATGAGATGAGCTTACCATTGGTAGAAAAGCTAGAAAGGAGGATGAATAAATTTACAAGGAAATGGTTGGGTCTGCCTCCGGGATTTTCTTCGGTAGCTTTGTACAGCAAGACTGCCAAACTGAGGTTGCCACTGAAGTCTTTGGTTGAGGAGTTTAAGATAAACAAGATCCGTACGCAACTAATGCTGGATAACTCTTCGGATCAAAGAATTGTAGAGATGGGACCTCTTGTAAAGTCCGGAAAGAAATGGGTAGCCAGAAAGGAGATCGCAGAAGCTGAAGCCTCTTTACGTTGGACAGAAAGAGTTGGGGCAGTTCAACAGGACAAACGGGGTCTCGGGTCAACCCATCGAATTTGGTGGTCAAAAGCCAGCACCAGTGAACGAACAAGTCTGGTCATTCAGGAAAGAAAGAAAGCTATTGAGTCCCAGAGAATGATTAAGTTTGTTCAGTTATCTCAACAAGGAGACTGGACGACATGGGAAAATGCTGTTCAGCGTTCACTTTCTTGGAAAGACATTTGGCAATACACACCACTACGTTTGTCTTTTTTGATTAGATCTGTTTATGATCAACTGCCGTCATCCAGCAATCTTCGAAGATGGAAGTTGAAAGACGATGATTCGTGCATGTTATGCGGGCAATCGGAGACTCTCATTCACGTTCTTTCCTGTTGTTCGTTTTCACTTTCACACGGGAGGTACACTTGGCGTCATAACCAAGTACTCCGAAAATTGCTTGACTTCGTCAAAGAAGCGTGTAAGAAAGCAAAGACAAGAGGAATACAGCAGAAAAGGAAAATCTACTTTTTGAGAGAAGGCAATCTGAAGTTCCACAGGTTCAGATCTACAAGAGACTTTGAATGTGTGATGGGTGCTGCCGACGATTGGTCGGTTTCGGCTGATTTGGATGGCGAAAGAAAATTTCCAGAAGCCGTGAGATCTAGCGGCTTAAAGCCGGATATAATTGTATATTGAACACTGCGGAAATAGCGCTATAGAAATAACTGATTGATTGATTGATTGATTGATCTGACTTGGCCAAGACAATGTTCCTGATTGAACTCTCTGTGCCATGGGAAAGTAACATGGAATCTAGCAATATTTTCAAAGAGGAGAGATATAGGGATTTAGCATGTGATTTGAATGCCAAAGGGTTCAGGACTGAAATTTTTGCAGTCGAGGTTGGCGTTCGAGGGTTGGTTAGCAGCTCAATGTTAAAACTGCTGAAAGCTCTTGGTTTTTCAAACCGAGAAAAAACTCGAGCCATCAAGGAGATCTCCCAGACAGCTGAAGCTGCATCTTTTTGGATTTTCGCTAATAGAAAAAAGAAAGCGCTACAAGATGCACACGAAATGGTTTAGCCTTGTTTACATTGGGCGATAATCGTTCCGGCGATTTCAAGTTTTGTTTCGAACAGTTTTCTGCTGAACTTTGAATTTTCGTGTTTCAAGTTAGGAATTTGGAAATTTTTCTCGCCGAAGGGCGTCCGCCTGATCAACGGACGTGGGCCCACCTCTCTCTTAAAAGCGTCAAGAAGTTTAAGGGCCGAAACGCTAAAAATGAGAGGTTCTTCTTCTGAAGACCTTCGGCGACGAAAGCTCGCAAAGAGTTAAAACACAAACACATACATACATACATACATACATACATACATACATACATACATACATACATACATACATACATACAGGGGAAATGCCAAAAGCCCGAATTTTGACATTTGCCCGAATCGGTCTAGCCAATCGGGCAAATAGCGTACGAAGTCGGGCAAATGGCGTACGAAGTCGGGAAAATGGTGTACCAAGTCGGGCAAATGGCGTACGAAGTCGGGCAAATGGCGTACCAAGTCGGGCAAATGCCATACAAATTCCGGCAAATGCCGTTCGAAGGTTAGCAGTCGGACAAAAACAATCCAGCAAAAGCCTGTGAAAAGCTTGGGAAGATGGTACAACGTCTCCATGAATGATGTGAATCAGAGCAACATCGTTCTGCAGGGCTTGATTGAGGACCTGAGGAAAATCAATTCAACCGAGCTGCAGGGAAAGTTCAAGGTATGGCTGGTACAGTTTGTTTTGATACCGAGATTGCTATGGCCATTAACCATCTATGAGATTTGTTTATCTCACGTGGAGCAAATGGAAAAGAAAATGAACTGCTGTAATCGAAAATGGCTAGGACTTCCACCGGCGTTAACAACTTTAGCTCTATATAGTAAGACAGCTAAGTTAGCTCTTCCATTCAAGTCCCTAGTAGAAGAGTACAAGACTAGCAAGATACGGACACAGTTGATGCTGGACAACTCTTCAGACCGAGGTATCGTGAATGTGGGCGCAGCAGTTGGATCGGGAAAAGGCTGGACTGCAGGGAGGGACATCCGTGAAGCCAAAAAATCTTTGCAATGGTCTGAAAAGCTCGGAGCAGTGCAACCGGGACGGCTCGGTCTGGGTTGGTTCCATCATGTTTGGTGGTCTAAGGCCTCGCCGCAGGAAAGGAAAAACCTGATTATTCAAGACAGAAGGCGAGCAATGGAGTTGGAAAGAGTGCAGTTAGGTGTTCAGATGTCGCAACAGGGCGATTGGACTAGATGGGAGGCGGCAGTTCAACATTCAATGACATGGAATGATTTGTGGCGTTACTCGCCCATCCGCCTATCTTTCGTGATTAGAGCGATGTATGATCAACTGCCGACACCTTCGAACTTAGTTAAGTGGGGAAAACTTGAAAATGAAGCCTGCAAGCTGTGTGAGAAAACAGAAACTCTGATTCATATTCTTTCATGTTGTCCGTATGCTTTGGCAAAGGGAAGATACACTTGGCGCCACAATGAGGTTCTAAGAGAGATACTGGGTATTATCAAGGTGAACTGCAGACTAGCCAATTCGATGCAGTTGTGCCCCGGAAAAAAAGTTTATTTCTTGAGAGAAGGCTTGCAGCACTTGGGCCGCAGAAAGGCAAGTACGAAAAGAGAATCGTTGCTTGATGCGGCAAATGACTCGAGGATATCAGCAGACTTAAAGGACAAAGACTGCTTTGTATTTATGTATGTATGTATGTATGTATGTATGTATGTATGTATGTATGTATGTATGTATGTATGTATGTATGTATGTATGTATGTATGTATGTATGTATGTATGTATGTATGTATGTATGTATGTATGTATGTATGTATGTATGTATGTATGTATGTATGTATGTATGTATGTATGTATGTATGTATGTATGTATGTATGTATGTATGTATGTATGTATGTATGTATGTATGTATGTATGTATGTAGAATCGGATCTAGGGGGGGGGGCAACTGAGAGCGAAATAATGAGCGGGAAAGCGACAGGGAACGGATAACGACCTGGAGCGGGAGCGCAAGCGGGAAGGAAACGGGAGCGAAAAAAAACGCATTAGGTAAACCTCTAAAAACCCCGGGCAATATGTATATATATATATATACATATATATATATATATATATATATATATATATATATATATATATATATATATATATATATATATATATATATATATATATATAATAGCCCATGTCTGTGTAAGACGTCTGTCGCTTTCCCGCTCAAAAATTCAAAATATAAAAACGTAATATTTTAATCTATCCTTTTTCCTGCTTCTTCCCTCTATTTGTTTTTGAGTGCATACGAACGATAAAACAGTTTTGATCGATTTCACTTATATCGCTTTTTAGAAACTTATTTTAAACTTTCTTTGTATTCTATTGCTAACGTTTTCGTTACAAACATGTGAATCAAAGAACCAAGTTTAAAAAAAAACACACTTTTATATAATCGATTATGTAGGCCACATTCTGTTACATAGACAATAAATAGTTAGACCAAAATATCACAAATAATTATTTAACTAAATTTTGTCCAATCGATCCGAAAATTTGATAGAATGCATTGTTAATCAGTTCGGAAGTTTTTTTACATTTTTTAGTCACTGGCTCATCGTGAAGTTAGTTTAAAGTCGATTGCAAAATTTGACGACAGACAGACAGAGAGGTCAAGTTAAGTAAAAGTGTGTAAAAATGCAAGTATACGTCGTGAAGCAAAAAAGCAAAAAATCGTCGTTTGACAGCCGAAAGAACTCGGCGATGGAGAGAGAGAAACAGAAATCAAGAAAATCTAAACCCTATCCTTTATTCGTGGAAGAGGTGAAATTGCACTTCCTTATGGAACTGCTGCAACATTACTCAAAGGTTGACGAACAGTGCACAGTGGTTTTAAACTTCCTGTTCCACTTCACGAGAGCTCTGTTTCTGCAGTAAAACTAAACTCGCCAAAGGCACAAATATTTTATCAGGCTTCGCTCATCATAATTGATAAAATCACTATGATTACTAAACATGGATTACGCGGCATCGATCAAGTTCTTTGTGATATTCAAAGCTGTTCGGAGGTAAAGTCATGGTTATTGGAGGCGACTTTAGACAGACACTGCCAGTCGTCGCAAGAGGAACATGCACAGATATCGACGAGTGTTGTATGAAAGCAAGCAATTTATGGCAACAGCTTACAAAATTGGAATTGATAACTAACATGCGAATTGGAATTCAAAATATTCACAACGACTGGCTTCTCAATGCTGGATCTGGAAGGTCGCCTGAAATACCAGGAGTTCCAGTGAATTCTATCGAGATTCCTCGACGAATTATTTCCGTTGGGAATATTATCGAACAGATTTACGGTAGTGATTTGAGAAACATGCCTGTGCAAGAACTTTCAAAACGTGCTATTCTAGCTCCAACAAACAAGGAAACATTAGAAATGAACAGAAAAGTAATCGCTCAGATGCCAGGTGATTTTCATCTCTATTATAGTGCCGATAAATTAATTTCTGAGGACGCAGCCGATGAACTGAGCTATCCTTCGGAATTTCTGCACAATCTAATATCATCAGGAAAACTTTAGTGCTGGTATACTGTATATACATATATACATACATATATATATATATATATATATATATATATATATATATATATATATATATATATATATATATATATATATATATATATATATATGTATATATATATATATATATATATATATATATATATATATATATATATATATATATATATATATATATATATATAAATTTTCGCTCGCTCGCTCTCCCGCTCCGCTCATTCTGTGCCCGATTTCAATTTTTTTCACAACTTTCTTTTCCTGTTTGAAAACAACCTCCTTGCCAAATTTCATCAAGATCGCACCAGAGGTTTGGATTTCTATAAGAGACAAACTCACAGACAATCATTTATATATATATATATATATATATATATATATATATATATATATATAAAAGAACATGTCCTGACTGACTGACTGACTGATAATCAACGCCGAGCTCAAACGCCTCATCCTAGGAACGTGAAATTTGGAACTTATAAACTTATATTACTTTTATTGCGTAAGCATCCACTAAGAAAGGATTTTTGAAAATTTTGCTCCTGAGGGGAAGAAACTGGAAAACAAACTTTTTTCTAAAACAATGTATATCTCGAAAACCAAAAACGAGGAGATTTTGAAATTTGGTATATGGATTTTTCTTGAAAAATAAAAAGATACATGTTTCACCATTTTTTGAAAATTCGGTTTCCCGGACCTCAAATGTGGGTTGGAAAATTGGGTTATTTGGTTTTTAAAGTAGCTGCTACTCAAAAACTATGAATGCTACAAGAGTAAAATTTAGTATTTAGTTTCTACTCCAAAAATAATGAAATACGTGTTTTAGCATTTTTTGAAAATTTGGTTTCCAGGACTTCAAATGTGGGGTGGAAAATAGGGTTATTTGTTTTTTAAAGTAACTGCTACTCAAAAACTGTAAATACCACAGATGTAAAAATAGTATTTAGTTTCTATTCTAAAAATAAAAATATACGTGTTTCACCATTTTTTACAAATTTGGTTTCCAGGACCTTAAATGTGGGGTGGACAATAGGATTACTTGGTTTTTAAAGTAGCTGCTACTCAAAAACTGTGAGTGCTACAAAAGTAAAAATTAGTATTTAGTTTCTACTCTAAAAATAATGATATACGTGTTTCACCATTTTTTGAAAATTTGGTTTCCAGGACTTTAAATGTGGGGTGGAAAATAGGGTTATTTGGTTTTTAAAGTAACTGCTACTCAACAACTGTAATTGCTACAGATGTAAAAATTAATACTTAGTATCTACTAAAAAAAAAGATATACGTGTTTTACCATTTTTTAAAACTTTGGTTTCCATGACTTCAAATGTGGGATCAAAATAAGGGTTATTTGATTTTAAAATAACTGCTACTCAACAACTGCAAGCATTACAGATGTAAAACTTAGTATTTTGAGGTTTTGTGCCGGTTAAAAGTAGCTGAGTCCTGTTTATCACCGGTTGGGCCAAGCCGTTATTTTAGGGTTTTTTTACGGGCCAGGCTAAACCTTAAATTACGGTGGTACTGGCCGAGGTTTTTCACTAAGCATATAGACATTTTAGTGATTTTAGGGTTTTCAGACGGGCCGGGCCAAACCTGAAGTCAAGGTGCGACGGGCCGAAGTTTTTCATCAAGTATATAGAATTTCTAGGCCGGGTCCAAATTAGACGGGCCGTGCCAGGCCAGGAATTTTGGTTTTGAAACGGGCTGGGCCAAGTTGTCGACGGGCCGAGCCGAGACCTAAAAAATTGATCCGTGCAGTACTCTACTATGTATGCACGGTTGAAATTCTCTAATTTCATGCGAGCGAAGCCGCTACGGGCACTGCTAGTATATATATATATAGATTAATAAAAATTAAATAAATAATATTCTGTGTCAATAGCATCGTATGTTCATAATTTATTTGGAAAGTGTGGACCGGGTCAGCGTATTGTGGCTGGTTAGGTTGGTTCGGCCATGTGGTCCTATGGACAACTCTAGGAGCAAAGATGGTCAACAAGTCACTTTTGAATTATGGCTGTTTAACTTTAGTTGTCAAGTCCAACTAATAAAAATGTTTATTTTTTGCCTGTATATCATTTAAATTTACTCTTGGTTAAGTTTAAGACACTTTATTGAAAGCCTGACTATTATTTACTATTAATCATAGCGTCATAACGGTGTAAACTATTTTTGTTTTTGCTGACAGTCCGAAGATCAGAGTGGACCAGGACCTTGTTATAAGCCCCAACCTCAGATGTACAGAACTGGAAGAGAGTCTGCTCCAATGTATACTCTTTTGTCTAGACATGCAGACGCTAAGGGATTCTTGACTCCGGGGCCTGGTTCATATGCCCCTGAGAATTTTTCAAACTGCTCATCCTGGTATCAAAAATCACCCGCCTACACTATAGGAATGCGATACCGCTCCAGGTCTCTAGACAGTGCCCCAGGTAATATTTCTGGCTTCCTCTCATGAAAAGCTAATTGAAAAAACAACATTGCATTAATTTCATAAAATTGCATGACCTTTGATTTATTTACTGCCCCATTACATGGCGCTATTTTCATCATCAGTGTTGACTTCGTTGTATGGAGTTTCCATAAAAAGGTTACTTAAAAACTTTTAATTTTGGGAGCAATGAGTTAGTGATGGCTGAAAAGCTGAGTTGGGGAAATTAAGGTGTCGTCAAAGTTCAGTGACTTCCAGGTTATGACAGCATACAAAATTTTGTGGGTGCATTACTGAAACTAGTCGATTTTAAACATACACATCTTTGTTTTTCTATAGGACCGAATGCATACACTATTCCACCCACAATCGGATGCAAAACAGTAGAAAGCCACAAAATCCGAGGACCGAGTTATTCACTGAGTGGAAAATCCAAATTCGATGTTGTCCAGCTAGTTAGTAAAATAGGAGCCAGTGCATTTTTTTAGGAATGTTGTATAGCCAATGTACTTGCTCTAAGTGTTATAATCGTTTTTCCTAAATGTTTTAAGTCAAATTTTTATTAATCAGACTCCTGGACCGGGAGCTTATACTGTGCCCAAAGTTGAGAAATTCAAAAGAGACTGTCCAAAGTACACAATATCCGGCAAACAGGATCATCCATCAAATGATCATCGTCTCAAGCCGGGTCCAGGCGCTTATGAATGCGAGAAAGTATGGGTTCACAAGGCTAATTTTCCTAAATTCTCTTTTGGAATCAAGCACAGCCAGTACACAGGCAACCTCAGTGATTTGCATGATTAATAGAGCTGTTCAAGTGCCTTGAGATAAATTTAATTTACTCTACTAGTGCTTGATATTTTTTTGTTATATTCTTAATTTTATTTTTTTAATTTTTTTGCAATACTTTTTTTACCTGGTCTATATACTTATTTTTTTATTTGTGTTTCAAATTAAAAATGAGTAATTCATGTATTAAGTTATCAATTAAGTCTTCACTTAGGTTCACAACTGCTTTCAACCCTAAGTATGAACACATTAAATACAGCAGTTACGTTCTCACATCTACTAGAAAGTCGTGTCACTCTTATGCTGAGGTGTGGTGTGAGTTTATGAATCCCAAGAAGTGTGCACATCTCTTGAAACAACATATATTCAAATTTCATCCCCTGATCATAATAAAGTTCCATCGGGACACCATATCGATTAATCCAGTTTTAAACTAACGCCTCAGCGACTGTAAGTGCTTCTTGATTAGACAGGGCATATTTTTTAGGCCACTTCGAAAAATAATCCCTGACAAGTAAGATATATTTATTTCTATTCACTGATTCAGGAAAAGGGCCAGCAACATCGATTGCAACACTTTCAAAATATTGTATTGCTGCAGTTCTCTTTTTGTTTTTATGACTTCTAGTTGCAGCACACGTATGCACCAATTTTAACGTCGTTCTTGTAGTGTAACAAATAGAACCGTCGACGAATTTTATCCAGAATTTTGTTGACTCCAAGATGACCTCTAGATGTACCAGCATGCATCTCTTTAAGTACCTCAACAATTTTTGATTTTGGAATTATTATCTGAAGATGATAGAAGAGTCCATTAACAGTTTCCCATATTTAAAAAAAAAACTCCTTTATCAAACTTTAGCGAGTCCCACTGTGCCCAATAAGCTTTCGTTACAAGCCTTTCACTCAAAATTTCGGTCCAATCTGGTCGCCGTTTCTGCTGCATCCATTGTATTAGTGGTCTTATGTCGTCATCCTTGAGTTGTTCTTTTCTTAAATTTTCATCAGTCTAGGTTTTCTAAAGCTATTCTGAAACATGTGTTTTTATTCTTTTCTTTTATATGGGAGCAATGTCCACAGCCAATCTCACACGGTCGACGAGATAACAAATCTGCATTCATATGCAACTGTCCTTTCCGCTGTTCCACACTAAATTGATAAATTTTTAATCGTTCAACCCATCTTGCCACTTGACCTTCTTGATTCTTGAAACTCAACAACTCTTGGGGGCAGCATGATCAGTTCGTAACAGGAATGGTTGACCATTAAATGGCCATAGAGATATTTATGGTAATGCTTGACTGCTTCAACAACAGCCAATAATTCTCGTTTATTAACACAGCAATAACGTTCTGCTGTAATAAGACAATACGTTTTCGATTTTTTCATCTTCTGAGACAATACTGATCCCACATCAGAACTGCTTGCATCAGTGTCTAATATGAACGTTTCACCAGGAACAGGATAGGCCAAAACTGGAGAAGTACTGATTGCATTCTTCAGTTCATCTAAAGCTGTCTGACATGATGGAGTTCAGTTAAAATGACTTCCTTTTCTTG
The DNA here is from genome assembly GCA_963978895.1 of Erpobdella octoculata. Taxonomy (NCBI): domain Eukaryota; kingdom Metazoa; phylum Annelida; class Clitellata; order Hirudinida; family Erpobdellidae; genus Erpobdella; species Erpobdella octoculata. The sequence goes on from OZ022241.1 coordinate 21,251,885, forward strand.
TAAACTGGTGCATCTCTGCTTGCAAAATTCATCACAAATCTTCTGTAATATGTACATATTCTTAGAAAACTTCTCAATTTTGCAATATCCTTTGGCGGTGGCCAATGAGTGACAGCTTCAAGTTTTTCTGGAGCAGTTTTTACATCTTCTGAAGATACAATGTGTCCCAGATACCGCACCTTTGTTTCAAATAGAGAACATTTTTCTGGATTAAATTTCATACCTGCTTGTTTTATTAGCTGTAATACGGTGCGTAGATTGTGAAGTCCTCTCAAAACCGACTCCATTTACCGTTCGAATGTAGCTGGGGCATTGCATAACTCAAATGGCATAACCGTGAACTGCCACAACTTTTAGCCTATAAAAAATGGTGTCTTTTCCCGATCTGGTGGGTATATTCCAACTTGCCAATATCTACTTTTTAAGTCCAGGGTAGAAAATAATTTTGTTCCCGCATAGAGGTGTGCGCGGGGACGACTTTTCGTCCCCATCCCCAACCATCCCCGCGATTGTCATCCCCATCCATCCCCACCAGCATCATCCCCATCCCAACCATCCTCACACTGTTTCATCCCCATCCCCAACCATTCCCGCAGTCTTCCAATCTTTCATCCCCATCCCCATCCATCCCCGCGCTGTTCATCCCCATATTTAATCAATTCTGTAGTAGTCATTATTTTTCCGTACATCATTTCAATGCAACTATAACTTACGTGTTGATATATAGAATTGCAATAACACCGTAATATGATTCAATACAATTTATTTATTTATTTAAGTCCATGATTAAATAGAAGTCTATCAATGTTTTTCCACCTAGCTGAGTTTTTCGATCACTAATGGTTAACCCACCCATAGAGAATGCTCTCTCAGAGGAAGTGCTTGCTGCTGGCACACTCTAAATAATCCTTGCCACTTGAGACAGTTTTGGTCATTTCTTTTCCAATAAACTCAGCAAATCGCTTTGTGCACCTTCATCGTTGAATGCCAAATAGTCAGCAACCTTATAAACATAATTATTAACATTGTGAAACTAGCTTCTCATATAAGCAAAATAAATTAATAACAATGAACAAGCTAAATTATAAGTTATTACTGAGGTCTAAGAAACATTTTATGCTTTTAATATTAAAACAGTTTAATAACAAAACCCCATTCGAAACTGAGCTTTTTAAGTTTGTAGAGTACAAGTTTGCATAAAAGTTGTCTTCAAGTTTTCATTTTTGACTAGTTGATGTTCTATGACAATCTATACTATGAAGACTTAGTCATCTTGTGGCACTTGTCCACTTGTGGGGCTCAGAATGTAGTGTTACATCATGAACGAACTTTAATAGATTTCTAACAAAATTAAAAAATTCAATTATATGTAAAACCTAATGTAAACGTAGACGAATATGCTTTTTAGCGATTCGTAACGTTAAAGTCGAAGTTATTTATAACACAATATTTCTCGAATTTATTTTAACTTTATTATTCTTCCTTGAATATAATCCTTTTCTTGACTCTAAACTGAATTATATCACTTTGCAGAAGTTAGCCCGGTTCTGACAAATCTTTTTATAATTCCAATTTCTCTACCCTACAACCTTACTTTTTTCTATTGAGGACCACAAAAAGGAAAAGGACCAATACCAATTATATATATATATACATATATATATACATATATATATATACATATACATACACTCAAACACACATATACACATATATACATTAATGATACAAAAATTATACGCACACACAATGTCACAGGAGCACAAATATACATATATACATACATATACATATATATATACATATATATACACACATATACACACAGATACATTCATACATAAATGACCAAAATATGCACACATAAAATAAAATAAACAAATACTATGAAAATACGTAAGATGAATCATCTTCATCTTACATATCCCCCCTCTTCGAAAAAAGAAACGCGTCAGTGTTTCTTGATTACATCGTCACTCTCTTTACGACTAAGAAAGTCAGCACCGATGTTTTCCTTGCCTTTGAAATAGTTTACTTTCAACTTATTCTCAATCTCTATCTCTCTGCGTGCTATGTCAACAGGACGGGCATCTCCGAAGATTGCCGAATTCAACTTTCCATCTTTCCCCACCCCTCCATTTTGGCCTCGAGGCAGAAGATTGAGCCTTGGTCTTTCTTTTGGCGTATTCAAAGCTTGAACTTTTGCCTCAACTTTATTTCCTACCTTTGAAATGGCAGACGTGTTTCTTTCCTTGCTTTGATACAGCTCCGAGTTAGCCGACGATTTTCTAAAATTTACCCGATCATTCCTCTGAGTGCTGTCGTAGTTGGAAGCGGATTTCTGTGGTTTCCGACCAAAGCGTTTTCCTGCCGCCATTGCATCAAAACCTCTTACTCCTTCAACATTTCCCAGTACGAGATCGCAAAGTAGGTTTTTCATGCAGACCACCTCTCTAGTTCCTCTGAACCAGTCTGTTTTGATTTTTACCACTGCTGTTGGGGCTACCCGAACTGTGCCGTCGATCAAAACACAGGGTCTTGTTCTTCCGGTCATCTGACGCGGGTGCACTAATGATTCCTTTACCATTATGGCAGTACAGCAAGTGTCCCTCAAAACTTTTACCGGTTTTCTGTTCACAAACCCTCTGGTTAAATTAAACTTTTCCCCTGAGTGCAAACAACCATCCGCAATGACAGGCAAAACGCACCCACACTTCAATTCCACCTCATCCATTTTTCTTACTATCACCATGGCAGCGCATGCATTCACAACGCCGGAATCCTTGCATGGTGCTGACGTAGTCGTCTCTTTCCGTGTTTGGCAAAATACAGGATTACCAGGGCTACTCTGCCGACACTCTCTTACCATGTGCCCCGTTTGATGACAATTGTAGCAGCGAGGTTCAACCATTTTGGCGTCACTGACCGACTGACCCAAGTTCCAACCCATCCTTTTATTGCTGTCCAATTTTGCCAACCTCTTCTCTGGGTGGGCTTGGCTGTACTTGTTGACCCAAAGGCACAGCTCATTGACATCTCTGCTCTCTTTCTCCAACAAGTACTCGACCATTCCCGCCGGGCACTTTCAGAAAAACTGCTCTTTCAGAAACAAAAACAACAGATTTTGTTTGCCCGCGAGATCTATCCAGCGCCTGAGGTGGCTATCTAGCCGCACTAGATAATGTTCCCAGGTCTCCTCCGGTTCAGGCTTTGACTCTCGAAACATTATGCGATAGTCTTCCGCTGACTTCCCAAAACGACGAAGGAGTGCTTCTTTTGCCGTTCTGTAGTCCTGCATCTGACTATCGCTAAGTTGGCCAAACACTTCCAAAGTCTTCGCACTAAGCAACGACCCTAGAAGCATTCCCCAATCCTTCTGAGGGTGACCATTGGCTTTTGCCAATGACTCAAATCTCAGCAAAAATGCGTCGATGTCATCACCTTCAGAAAACTTTGGATAAGGAATCTTAGTAGCCTCCGCCGACGGTTTTGGCTCTATTTTTTTTTGGCCCTCCAATTCCAGCTTCTTCAATTCTAATTCATGCTGGCGTTGTTCGCGCTCACGTAGAAGTTCTCGTTCTTCTTGTGCTATTTTATCTTCATGTTCCCGTTCTTGTTGTGCTATTTTATCTTCCCGTTCTTGTTGCGCTATTTTATCTTCCCGCTCCTGCTGAGCCATTTTTTCTTCCCGTTCCTCCATTCTCTTAACCCTTTCTTCATCCTTTAACTCTTTGACGTAATTCCTTAAATCCACTCCGGAATAGCCTAGAGCCTGTCCCATCGCAATGAATTTCTCGTCAGACATCTTTCACAAAAGAAAAAAAAAATTCGGTCACTTGTGATCAAATAACTTCAGAAAATATATTTACGGATGAAAATGCGTAAATACGTCGGGGTCACCAATGTAAACGTAGACGAATATGCTTTCTAGCGATTCGTAACGTTAAAGTCGAAGTTATTTATAACACAATATTTCTCGAATTTATTTTAACTTTATTATTCTTCCTTGAATATAATCCTTTTCTTGACTCTAAACTGAATTATATCACTTTGCAGAAGTTAGCCCGGTTCTGACAAATCTTTTTATAATTCCAATTTCTCTACCCTACAATCTTACTTTTTTCTATTGAGGACCACAAAAAGGAAAAGGACCAATACCAATTATATATATATACATATATATATATATACATATATAAACATATATATATACATATATATACATATATATATATACATATATATACATATATATATATACATATACATACATCCATCCATGTATATATACACTCAAACACACATATACACATATATACATTAATGATACAAAAATTATACGCACACACAATGTCACAGGAGCACAAATATACATATATACATACATATACATATATACATATGGTCCCTCTGTTCGTGTACCAATAAATAAATAAAATAAAATAAATATATACATATATATACACACATATACACACATATACACACAGATACATTCATACATAAATGACCAAAATATGCACACATAAAATAAAATAAACAAATACTATGAAAATACGTAAGATGAATCATCTTCATCTTACACCTAATAATGTGAAAGCAAATTAATCAAACCTTTAATTGCAGTTTCTCGCATTGCATTGCTTGTCACCGGGGTTAAAGTTAGTGTTAAATGTGGTATCCCCACCTCATTCGTCCCCATTTCCGCGGTAATACCGCAAAATCCGCGGTATTCCCGCTGCCCCCACTACCGTGCACACCTCTATTCCCGCAAGGGTGTCAGGTGTGTCATCTATTCCAGGAAGAGCATAATTATCTTTACATGTAAATTCATTCAATTTTCTATAATCAACGTAAAAATGCCACAATCCATTTTTTTCATTACTAAAACACCAGTGGCTGCAAGACGGTTCGATAACTTCTTGTTTTTACATATGCTCTAGCATTTCTTTAGCTTCTTTATGTTTAGCCAAAGGAAGGCAATGTGGAATGAATCGGTTGAGTCTTTTCAGTATTTATTCGGTGCTGAACAATATCTGGTTTTCCGCAATCATGATCATTCACTGACACAACATCACTAAATTCTTCCAACAAAAACTCTGCTTTGACAAATTCTTTGGCCAATAGAGATTTTTTCCATTTTCCAGTAGTGGTTGTAACTGTGGGTGTTTTTAAATGATGGCTTTATGTTCTTTTAATTTCTCAGATTTTTTTTAGATCATTCAGCTGTGTTTTTGTATCGAGAAGCTCATTCTTTATTACATTACATTGAACTCGACCATCTCTCAGTGAAGATATTTCTTTGTTGGCGGTTGGCAGTAATCATTATAATCAACACCATATATCAATGGAAACTCACAGTCATTCTGTTTTAACGTTCTTTTGTAAGATCCAGTATAAAACCATTTTTTTCCAAAAAATCAAGCTTTATTAAGCATTCATTTTCTATCTCAGCTACAATAAATTCGTAGTAAAAAACTCTGTTTCCAAGTTGAAGTGGCAAAACGATTTCCCCAATAACATTATCGGTTTTCCGGAAGCAGTTTTTACCTGAATATTTGTATCTAGATGCTCATCGAACTTTCTCTGACTCAATCGTATCTGGCATCCCTAGGTCATTAATTCCTACTCTTCGATTCGTGCCGATACAGCCGATGTTTGTTTGTATCGGTGTGCTGTAGTGTGCACGCAGTAGTTAGCTTGCATGCGATACGCACATATATCGCATGCCGACAGCTAAGAAAGAAAAAAACGAGAGAGAGAGAGAGAGCGAGAAAGAAAGAGAGAGAAGGGGAGAGAGAAAATAAAATCGTTCGCGAGTTGTTAGCATGCTTGCGATGATGCGAGACCTGCACGAGAGAGAGAGAGAGAGAGAGAGAGAGAGAGAGAGAGAGAGAGAGAGAGAGAGAGAGAGAGAGAGAGAGAGAGAGTGAGAGAGAGGAAGAAGGTGTTGTATCTCTTTTATTTGTAGTTTTAGATAAGGTCGTTATCTAAATGGATAGGTTTGAGATATGAGTACTTGAATACGATGATGTAGATGTATGCGATAGAAGATTCCGTAAGTTGTTAATAATCGATTAACTAACTATTGCTGATTAGATCGTCGGTCTAATTGTCAGGCTTGGAATGTTTTTTTTATTATAATAGTTTATAGTCCTTTACACCAGGTGTTTTAAGACTCTAATGGCTGTATGTAGGAAGCACTTAAGTATTTCCTGTCGTGGATCAAAATTTGATCCTTTTTACTTTTCCCTCCTCCTTTCTCCAGGCTTGGGACTGGCTCGCAATTAGCGAGGCGGAGTTATCTAATGGTCGAATATAGTTCCCTGAAGTACCTGATTAGGAAATAGAAGACTTAAGCGTATTTATATGCATACATATATATATATACATATATATATATATACTCTACTAGGAATCGAACCCACGTGTCTACGGCAACACCGCCTTGCCTAAATGCAAGCGCACTTACCAACTGAGCCACCGACCATCACCAAAAAATAATGGCTAGAAGTCTCAGTGTTTCGGAGCTACTTAACATTAGACTACGACTATGATAGGCTCAAAACTCCTTACTTCGGCTCAACAGCTAATCTGCTGCCAGATAGATATTTTATGATTTTATTAACAAAAGACTTAGTACACACAGCCAAATTTCTGCTCGGCGTCTGCCTCACGGTTCCATCACTAACTCTCTTCAAGAAATAGCATCTGTTTTTGATAGTAAGCTACGGTTTGATAAGCATATTTCAATAATAATTCATAGAGCCCAAGCAAGAACTCGTTTAATTTTAAGATGCTTCCACTCTCGCGACAAGCAACTTATGAAGACGGCTTTTCGTGTATACGTCCGACCGTTATTAATTTTGCAGTGAAGCCTGGTCGCCTCACCTAAAATATTTGTGTGACGACATAGAAAAAGTCCAGCGATTTTTCACTAAAAGACTGGAAGGTCTCAGAAACGTCTCTTACGTAAATAGACTGAAAGTTCCCAACCTGCAGTCATTGAAGCAACGCCGTCTTGATATTGATCTGTTGCTGTGCTATAAAATTATGCACCAGCTTGTCGACACCCTACTGACCAAGGCACTGATACAATCTTCAAGCCACCGTACAAGAGGCCATCCCTACAAGCTTTACAAAATTCCATCCTCGTCTGACTGGGTCAAGTATTTCTTCACCAACAGAATAGTGGAAGCTTGGAACAACTTGCCTCCTAGTGTTGTGACGACCAAATCTTCAGAAGCTTTCAAAACTCGCTTAAAAGAACATCTCGCTTCGTCTTCAATTGGTTCCTAACTTTTTAGTTATTTTGCAATTTAGGTTTTTTTTCTTATTTTGTTGTTTTTTTAATGTTTTTGATAGTATTAGTGGCTGTCTTTTTTCACAAAAATAAATAAATAAATAAATAACATATACACATATACACCTCCCTCCTAAGTTGAACACTGATGAGTGTATGACTTGTTTTTCGGGTTGATCTCAAGTCTGGAAGGTATGTGTACTTGTCTGTTGGAACGTCTTGGAAGTGGTGTTGATGGTGAAGGAAGTGATGAAATGATCGAGTCTTCAGCGGGAGAAAGAGGTATTGTGTTTGGGTCCTGTATAGACTGTTTTGTTTGTAATTCAATTTTTACTGATTTTGATTCTATTTCTGGTTCCTGAAATTGGACAGATTTCTTATTTTTGGGTGAACCCTCACTTTTTAAAATGCTCTTTGGAATTTTAATGCCTTCTGTATCTGTCTCCATAGGTTCCAGTGTTGTTTTTTTTTCTCCTGTAGTTATATTTTTATAAGGTAAGTCAAATGTTTTAAGATGTATTCCATTTAATGTTTTCCATTCTTGTGGAACTCGAATGTAGACGTGGTCGTACCTGATTAACGTGACGTCTCCATATTTTCCTCTCGACTGATATGTCGTAGAGATCTCTTCCCCTTCGACGTAGAATCTGACCCGGGATCCGCTTAATAAATCCAGGTCGATAGTCCCGAACAAACACTAAGTCACCATTTTGGAAATGTCGAGATCGCGTCCCATGATGACGGTTGAATTGTTTCTCCATGATGTCCGATCGACAAGTATCATGTTTAATAGTTTGAGGGTTTAACTCAGTTAATATTGAGCGCAGTTTTTTGCCGAGAAAATTTTCAGCTGGGGAGCGACCATTTGGTGATGAGATGCACGGAGTTGTCCTATAGCTGAATAGAAAGATTTGTAATGATTCTTTGTATGTGCCTTCATCCTTTAGGTTCATCAAAGCCCTTTTAAAAGTGTTTACGAATCGTTCGGCTTGACCACTGGATTGAGGATGAAACGGTGGCGATTTTATATGTTTAATCGCGTTTTCTCTACAGTATTCCTGAAAAACGACCAAAGTAAATTGTGTTCCATTGTCTTTGACAATTGTTTCAGGCAACCCAAATTGGGCAAAAAGTCGTTGTAGTACACTTATGGTGTTGTTTGTGGTACTGGATGTCATTTCCACTATCTCCGGCCACTTGGAAAACGCATCCACTATCACGAGATACATGCGCCCGTGAAGTGATCCGGCAAAATCAATATGGATGGTTTGGATTTTTCAAGTCATGTGGAAAGTGTGTGTTTGATTGGTGTTTTAGCTGCTTCTTGGCAGGGACTCCAACTGCGTGACCAGTCTTCGATATCTCTATCAATGCCACTCCAGTACACATGTTCTCGTGCGATGGTTTTCATCCGGGTGATTCCTGGGTAGCCTTTGAGGAGCATATGGAGAACCCGTTTTTGTAAGTGTTGAGGAATGATGATTCGGGATCCAAAAAACAAACAACCCTCGTGTATAGTAATGTCTGTTTTAAGAAGGCTTAGTTTGTTGATTGTTGGAGACAATATTTATACAATCTATCGGTCCGGACATATTGTAGTATCACTTTGAGGTCATTGTCCGTTTTTGTCGCCTCACTGATCTCTTTGTTTGAAACCGGAAGATAATTGATGGCATTGACATATAGAGTATTTATGTCTTGGTTTATGGCTGCTATCAATGTATCTTCGTCTGATGTGTTTTGTGGGGGTATGAGGGGTGATAGTGCGTCAGCCTGTCCGAAAGATGTAGTTTTGCGATATTCAATTTTGAAATCATATGCGAGTAGTGTTAGAGCGCATCGCTGAAGTCTGTTTGCTGTGAATGATGGAATACCTTTCTTATTGCCGAATATGGTAAGAAGTGGTTGATGGTCGGTAAGGAGCGTGAAATGTCGACCGTAAATGTATCGGTGGAACTTACGAACGGCGAAGACTAAGGATAAACCTTCTTTTTCGATTTGTCCGTAGTTTTTTTCTGCTGGAGTGAGTGCGCGATTAGCATGTACAATTGCTTTCTCAGTTCCGTTTTTATATTTGTGTGATATCACTGATCCTATACCATAGTCCGAAGCATCATCTGCAACCTATTGCCTGATTTGAATCATAATGGGTTAGGAGGATATCTGATATTAGGATCTTCTTGGTATTTTCAAAGCCGTTTGACAACTGGGTGACCATTCGAATTTTATGTCTTTTTTTAACAACGCGTCCAATGGCGCTCGTAAGTTGCGCATACTCGGTACAAACAAACAATAGTAACTTATTAGTCCCAGAAACGTTCGAAGTTGACCAACGTTTTTAGGGGCGGGCATTTGAATAATGGAATCAATTTTCTATGGATCAGGACGGCGTCTTGTGGCCGAAATGACCTGTCCTAAGTACGTTATTTCGGACATTACCAGATTGCATTTTTCTATTCTTATTCGAAATCCATAGCTAAGGATTCTGTTGAAACGAGCTTCTAAATTTCCGTTGTGCTCTTACAACGTTCGTCCTGTGACGATGACGTCATCTAAATAAGCAGCCAGATATCATAGTGTCAATGATTTGCTGGAATATGCCCGGAGCCGGTTTTACCCCAAATTGAAGTCGATTGTAGCGAAATAGCTCTTTATGTGTGTCTATCGTTAAGAGCTCTTTGCAATATTCGGCTACCTCGATCTGGTGGTATGCTTTCGCAAAATCTATCTGAGAAAACACTGTTCCTCCGTTTAACCTGGTGAAAACATCGTCCATCGTTGGTAGAGGGTGTCGGTGTAGCATCAACGCGTCGTTTAGACCGGTCGAAAAATCAGCGCAGAGTCGAATTGAGCCGTTTGCTTTTTGCACTGCAACTATGGGAGCAGCCCATTGTGATTGATCGATGGGACTGATAACTCCTTCCTGGGTTAGTCGATGGATTTCAGAATTTAATTGTTTCATTGCGGCGTGTGGAACCGGACGTTTTTTTCGAAATACTGGTTGGGTTCCTGGTTTTAATTGTAGAGATGCTTTAACCTTTGTGCAGAGCCCAAGTTCCGACTTAAACACATCGCCGTATTTATTTTTGAGCTTATTTGTAAGAGTCTTTTGTTTCGCGTCGGTGTCGTAAGTTCGGATTTCCATGACCGAATAATTTTCTAGCAGCTCTTTGAAATCGGGGAGCTGGTTAATCCATGGCATACCCACGAGGTCGTTTGTTTCTTTTTTTTTCTTATTGAGATTTAGCATACGCCTTATCAAGACAAGTCTTGCTCAAGACGAGAGAGGGAGGGTACTTGCAAAGGCAGCCATTTATAGGCGCCTACCCCTTTAGCAAATGCGAGTAAACTCCTTGCTTAATAGAGTTACGCTGGTGGCGCCGGCGAGGTTTGAACTGCCGACCTAACGATCGACAGGCAAACGCTCTACGCTCTGCCACCAGCGCCTCACATAGACAGTTCCACTGCCTTTATACAGACTGCCAGCCTTGTTTTTTTACAGCAAAGCTAGTTTGAAACTTACCATCTGTATTTAAGGTCTGTCCATTTGCAGCACAAAGATTTACCTTGATGTTGTTAATAGTGGTTGACCTATCGCTATCCATGTAGGCCGCAAGATATGTGTGGCCTCTGCGCCGCTGTCTAGTCGTAACTGTATGGGCTGTTCGTTGATTACTACCTCAATGTATCGTTTAACTCCACTGTTCATGTTGACTTAAATACCATCTGTATTTAATGTCTGTCCATTTGCAGCACAAAGATTTACCTTGAGGTTGACCTATCGCCATCCATATAGGCCGCGAAATAAGTGTGGCCTCTGCGCCGTTGTCTAGTCGTAACTGTATGGGCTGTTCGTTGATTACTACCTCAATGTATCGTTTGACTCCACTGTCCATGTTGACTTCACCGATGAAGTTTTTTCGTCCAGCTGAGTATTGTCTTTCTCTCATTCTTTGAGGTTCTGAGTATTTTTGTGTGGTTTGAATGAGGGGCATTCTCGTTTTCAATGTAGGCCACGACAGATGGGGCATAGAGCAGGTTGGTCTTTGTTTTGATTTGGTGACATTTGATTTGTGTATGGGGTTCTTGGCTTGTGTACTGCTTGAATCTCTAAATGAGTTTCCTCAATTGATCTGGCGTCTTCGAGAGTTGCTTTAATTGCCTCTGACTGGACAATTAGATCGATCAAGGTTACTGGTTTGTCTTCGTCCAGTCTTTGTAATAGTCTGGAGCGGATTTCAATGTATTTTGAAGCCTGGAGTCCGGAAACGTAATGGAGACATTTAATGGTTTCCTCGTTCATCTCTTTCATTTTTGCTGTTTCTGCTAAAGCAATGATCTTGTTTCCATAGAAGTTGAAATCTCTTCCTGAGCACAAACTATCCGATTGAAATCAAATCTAAGTCTGAAGAGGCTTTTCTTAGGTCCAAAAAGCTTCTTCAAAGTTTTAATTGGGTCTTCCCAGCCAAGTTCGTTGGACAGAGAAGGCGTTATTCTGGTGATGAAAATTAAATACGTAGGCGTATCCAGCAAAGTTCTGAGGAGTTCAGTCCGATGATTTTCTGAGAGATCATCGTTGTGCCCTTGGATTGTGTTTTCAAAGCGTTTCAACCATGAGTCGAAAATATGTCCTTCTTCCGGATCGTAAGAAAGTTTTTATATTCTCTGACAAAAAGGTCAAAGAGGGCTTTCTTTGAATCCGGTTTCCGAGTGGAAAAACCTGTAATCAGTTCCTTGATTTGTTCCTGGTGTCGCCGTTCCGCGTCTTCTTGTTGCCTTTTTGTGTCTTCTTTTTGTTGAGTCAACTGCTCTGGGAGAAGATTCATTTGCTGTTGCTGTTGTTGCATCAATGCGATGAGTTGGTTATTGATGTCGTGGGTTTTGTGTTTATTCTCGTCGCCAATGTTGTATCTCGTTTAATTGTAGTTTTAGATAAGGTCGTTATCTAAATGGATAGGTTTGAGATATGAGTACTTAAATACGATGATATAGATGTATGCGATAGAAGATTCCGTAAGTTGTTACTGATCGATTAACTAACTATTGCTGATTAGATCGTCGGTCAATTGTCAAGCTTGGAATCATATCTAATAGTTTTTTTTATTTATTTTTTTTATTTCTTATAATAGTTTATAGTCCTTTACACCAGATGTTTTAAGACTTTAATGGCTGTATGTAGGAAAAACTTAGGTACTTCCTGTCGTGGATCAGAATTTGATCCTTTTTACTTTTGCCTCCTCCTTTCTCAAGGCTTGGGACTGACTCGCAGTTAGCGAGGCGGAGTTAATCGAATAGTTTTTTTTTTTATAATAGTTTATAGTTCTTTACAGTTTTAAGACTGAAACGGCTGTGTCAGAAGCACCTAAGTACTACCAGTCGTGGATCATAATTTGATCCTTTTAACTTTTCCCTCTTCCTTTCTCCAGGCTTGGGACTGGCTTGCAAAAGCAAGGCGGATAGTTAATCGAATAGTTTTTTTTTTTTTTTTTTTTTATAATAGTTTATAGTCCTTTACACCATGTGTTTTAAGACTGAAATGTCTGTATGTAGGAAGCAGCTAAGTACTTCCTGTTGTGGATCATAACTTTTCCCTCCTCCTTTCTCCAGGCTTGGGACTGGCTCGCAATTAGCGAGGCGGAGTTAATCGAATAGTTGAATATAGTTCCCTGAGGTACCTGATTAGGAAATAGAATACTTAAGCGTATATATATATACATAAACATATATACATATATATATATATAAATATATATATATATATATATATATATATATATATATATATATATATATATATATTTCGAGCGTAGTTTGGCGTAATATTTTTTTTTAAGCACACTCCGTTAAAAACTATGGCCCACTTGGCGTTTATCAATTTTTTTATGGTGCCCTCGATTTTGCGGTAATTGAAAGACGTGAAACTTGTTTCAGATGTTTTATTTGGCTTACTGCAGTTTCGGAAATCCTTTTCCATCTTCAGAGCCCAAAGTAATAAACTAAAAGTCAGCGTAAAATAAGAAACGGAAGCAAGACGAATCAAAACAAGTTAAATTAAATTAAATTCCATTAGAGTTCAAAACAAATTAAATTAAATTCCATTAGAGTTCGAAACAAATTAAATTAAATTCCATTAGAGTGCAAAAGTAAAACGAAAACGAGATTACTTCAAATTAAGTAAACGAGTGAGCGCTAAGGCACGAACGCGACAACTGAAAGGTGAGAGAGCTAGACGAGGTGAATAACTGTAGTAAGCCAAATAAAACATCTGAAACAAGTCTCACGTCTTTCAATTACCGCAAAATCGAGGGCACCATAAAAAAATTGATAAACGCCAAGTGGGCCATAGTTTTTAACGGAGTGTGCTTAAAAGAATATATATATATATATATATATATATATATATATATATATATATATATATATATATATATATATATATATATATATATATATATATATATTAATGTAAAATCACTGGTTTGATGATAAATTTCCTATTGATAAACCTTAACGGATTCAGAATATTTATTAGGGACATTAATTATTTATTATTATTAGAGATTTGATGGTATAAATAGCCGTAACAAAGCTTCATTTATAAATTTCCAATAAACTGCAAAACCATACTATTGAGCCCGGTATACGATTTGGTGATATCGTAACAATATACAATCACTACATATATATACATATATAACAGAAGGGGAGAGCGAGAGTATTAAGTCGTTCGTTGAAAGACAAAATCACAACTCGCGGACAAAAAAACAACTAAGTGACTGTCACAGTCTTCCCTGCTGACAAAAAACTTTTTTAGCAAACAGGCAAACTTGTAGAGCATTGGTCGGTCTTGCTCGATTCATGCTTGCTGAAAAAAATTGGATTATGTCCGGACTGGCCAGCTTCAATCAGCTCCTATTGAAGAAAGATTTGGTTGGTACAGACAGATGCATGGTTCATATTTTTTATATCTGTGAGACAAGTTCTTCAAGCTGAAAAAACAATTAGGCTTCAATCTCGTTAAATTTTCTAACTTTTCATGGACGATGTCCACATTGTTTTTTCTACCGCAGAAGCAGAAAAGAGACTGGAAGTGGATTTGAATGTCGGAAAGCTCATGACCAGTTTGTGCTTGGATGAACTGTGGCTTGGATATCAAAAAGAGATGGACGTTTGCATAATATTTTTAGTTGCCAGATATCTTGCAAGGTCTTTGACAAGAAAAAAAAGTTGTTCTGCATGCCAAGCTTTTTTTAAAGCAAGTGATGACACACCGACATTAACAATTAAAGACTTTTTTGGAATTACAGAAGAAGAAACTTTAGCAAAATCAAGATTTTTTGACCAGATCAACAGGGGAGGCTTATGTACTCCCAGTGACATTCTCTACATGTCATGCTTGTATGCTTGGACTTTCTACCACGAAATCATGCAAAATAAAGATGCAAAAAAGTGTTTTCTTAACATGACTTAGCAGCAGCAAGTGTTTGTCCATGCCTTTCTTCAAGTCATGGAAAATACTCAAAACAGCCATAATATTTTGAAGCAAGTTTGTGAAGTTGGCCATTTCTTCAGAAAACATTTGTCAATAATTACTGAAAAAATGTTCAACGTGATGGTTAAAAACCTAATTAAAGAAATAAACGATAGCATCAAAAAAAATTATTATTATTATTATTATTATTATTATTATTATTATTATTATTATTATTATTATTATTATTATTATTATTATTATTATTATTATTATTATTATTATTATTATTATTATTATTATTATTATTATTATTATTATTATTATTATTATTATTATTATTATTATTATTATTATTATTATTATTATTATTATTATTATTATTATTATTATTATTATTATTATTATTATTATTATTATTATTATTATTATTATTATTATTATTCATATTCATATTATTATTATTATTATTATTATTATTATTATTATTATTATTATTATTATTATTATTATTATTATTATTATTAATAATAATAATAATAATAATAACTTAGATAAAGTTACAAAATGGCATTCGGCGAAAGACGTAGTTCTGAACGCGTAAAGTAATATGAAAAGCGGTTTTTGATCTAAAACTGTTAAAAATTAATATTGAAAAAGATTTACAAAAAAAAAATTTAAACGCCAATAAAATTTGAATTTAAAGACTTTTACGATTTTGGCGCGATTTCACATTTTTCGAATAATAAGAAGAAATAAATACTTTTAAAAGCTGGAACTTCTAGTAACTCCTTAAAACTACTTATTATTAACTATTATTCATAATTCGTTTCTTATTACTCTATTAATTTTTGAGCTTCGAAAAAAACATCACTTAGATCGTCTAACTAATGCACTCGACCTGAAGCTCGAAGTCAATTTCACTTCAGACTTAACATGTCTTAAGTTTTGTTGCTTCGTATTTTGTTAATATCTTTTAAACCGATTAAGATTTTTCAACGAAATTTTGTAGGCAATAAATATTGCTATGTTTCTACATAATTCCAAATTTCCAGTTTTGTAGCTCAACGTTTAATGTCAAAATAACAATAGTTCATAGATGTTAGGTTCACAATAGCTTCATTTTATTCGTTTTTCCCAAATAACTTATCAACTGCTTTAAATAATTTACCAAAATTTTACATGTGAAATGTTTAACGGAGTCTTAAAAATTGTTTCAAAACTGAAGTTTGTAACTGTACGTTTACAACCAATTTAGTAGTATTTAGTTAATGGTTGAAATTTAAGGAGTTTCGTGGCTCGGTTTTTTGCAGATAACCGAGTGAAATTTTTTAACCAAATTTTAGAAGCTTTTGTAAAAGATAAATTTCAATGATAATCTGCATTTTTAGTTTTCTAGCTCAACGTTTAGCTGTTTCATTCATAAAAACGTTTAATTACTAATTCGCTAATAACTTTTTAACCAATTGATATTTTAGAACCAAACTCATTATTTGCAAAATATTTACATTTTTATTAATTATCAAAAATTTAAATTTTGTAGTTAAAGGTTTAATATCAAATTTAAGCTACAGTATTTTGTAAATTTTCTTGCTAAAGCTATTTTTTTTATTTAACGTTTAACGATTTTCATCAAACGTGATATTTTGAAAATTTTAAAAATGTTAAATAGTTATCTTAGTTTTATGTTTTAGTTAAACGTCAAAGTTAAATTTAAACTTTAGTATTTTAAACTACAGTATTACACTGGCTAAACTTTAAATGGTGAAAATATAAGTATTTTTACAAATATTTGAAATTATAGGTAGTTCTGTCACTCAGTGTTTAGCAAATTTTTAAATTGACATGGTAATTAATTTTTGGCGATTTCTGTTACATCGCAGAACTAGCGTGCATGCCAGCACGCCCAGTGCTGATAAAGTTACACAGTGAGGGCGCACTTGCACACGCTCACATACGAATGTGTTAAAACACTGTGATACGAGAGCGAACACCAGCGCACGATCACATACAAAGTTCTGAAGGATGGATGGTAGAGGGAAAATCCAAAGCTAAACGATGCACGCATACCGGGTGAAGCGCGAAAACTTTTAAATGAATGCCACAAACATTATTGGGCCATTATATCGTGCTATGGGCTTTAAATACAACGTCTCATGCAACGTCTCATAGTTTCCCGCACCTCCTACTTCTCTCATATCTCCATCTCTTGTTCTTCTCATTGGCTTCCTCTTAGATCTAGGGTGATTATTAAAATCTGTTTATTAATGTATAAAAAAAAATTGACCTTCTCCTCTCTACTTAACTAATTTAATACATATCCCTCCTAAGTCTGGTCTTCGTTCTTCTTCTCTTAGTCACTTTCGCGTCTTCACTACTCTTCACTATTAAGCATTCTTTGCTAAGGGGACATCCATTAATTATGTCAACAAAATAGGGGGGAGGGGATTTGAAAAAGTTTGACAATTGTTGACATGGGGGAGGGGGGAGTTCAAGATAAATTGACGTCAACAATATATTTTTTACAAGAGTTAATAAATCAAAAAATAGAAAAGTAATAAATGCATTGTATGCCAGTCAGTCAATTAGAATCTACCTACCCCCAAAAAAACATTCAAAATACGACACAGTTTACGATAATCGTAAACTGTGTCGTATTTTCATTTCTACTTAAAACTTAACTCTTAACTATAAATTAAATAAATAAAACTTATTGACCTAAAATTGTAATGTAAAACCATAAGATACTACACTTTTCTATTTTTAGCATAAAAAGCAACCCGTATAAAATATTGTTAGCTATTTTGTTGGTTTTTTTGGGGGGAGGGGTAAAATTTGTTTGACATAATTTTGTTGGGGGGTGACTGGAAGTTTGACAGTTGTTGACAATGTGGAGGGGGTCACAAATTGCCTAAAAATTGTTGACATAATTAATGGACGTCCCCTAAACGCTCTTTCTCCTACTCTGGTCCCTATCTCTGGAACTCTCTTCCTTCTTCTCTTAATAACTCTACTTCTCTCACAGCTTTCCGGCGTGGACTTAAAACACATCTGTTTAATAAGTTCACGACCGAGCGCTATTGAACGCCACGGAAATAACGCTATATAAATGCAATTTGATTGATTGATTGAATACTGTATGTCGCATGTTGACGACGACTATATCCGAAATTCAGACGGAGCGAAGATATGTGGTAGCCCGTCATATGGGGTATTCAGGCGCGGTCCCACCATTGGGGATGCTGTCTCCCCCACCAGCCTAAGAGCTCAATTTTTTTCAATAATAAATAAAGTTAAACGTATTACTAAACAACCCCCCACCAAACACCAACTATCTATCTAACCTAGATAATTATAAAATACGAAGACATCTGTGGGCATCAGAATAGCGCAATTAATATCTCATTACTATACCTAAGTAAGATATGCTTGACCAACCGAAAGCGATTATGTCCTGCCAACCAACAGCTTATAAATTTGGTTTTTATTCTTCGTTGTTTGCTGGGGCTAAACGTTAAAAATTTTAATGCAAAATTGAGTTTTTGCGAGTTTAGAACACTAGTTTTTTCATATACCTATATTAATCAAAAAGGGAAAATACCCACTGTTTTCTGTGAAGTCTAGAGGTGGTAAATACTTAATTTTATAATTCTTAAATCAATTTTGTTTTACTAATTTAACTGCACAAACTCTAATTATTGTGTAGAAGATGTCAAGCAAAAATCAGCAACTCATTAAGATTACGTCATTCTTTAAATCGGCACCCACTGAGCATTGAGAATGCGGAAGTTCTAGCCAAACCTCTAACCCTGAACAACAAGTTTGTCATTTATCTACTCGTTCTTTCAAATTCTCGACGAACAAAAATACATTTGAGTCAAACTTGACCAACAAAACTCTCAAATTTTCGTTTCAAACCATTAAAACCTAACACTATTTGAATATTGCATTTGCGTTTACTGAGGTTGAAGGAAAGTGCATGTTCGTCATTCTATAGACATTAAACAAGTTAAAATTAGACTACAGACATCTTTTTAATAAGTTTTTTGATTAGGAGATGCTGATGAACTGCGCGCCTTTGCGAAAGAATTGTTTTTTTTATAAGGGCACGATATAAATGTTATTTTGTATTGCATTTTTAGGGAGATTGAATAGGAACATACACATTTCTTATGTTCAAAAACGCCATTTTCTTACAACACATTCATTACTTGATGATAACGTTAAAATCTATAAAAGAGAAATATATTTCCGGGGGGAAATGTCGGGGGGAAATGTCCAAGAGGGAAATGTCCGGGGGGATTGAATATCCGTTCCCCCTTCTACTTCTTATTGCATTTGATTTGTATATATAAATACTTTGTTTAGCTTTTTAATCATTGAAATTGATGAACTTTGCTTTTTCTGTATGAATTTGCTCTTTTATCACATTTGATGTCTATTTATTGTATTTTAGCTGTATATATTGCTTAAATCATTTAAATTCATCTACACAATAACTTTACTCTATCTTGCTTTGTTGACTTAAACTTTTTTATTCATTCAGAACTTTTCATTTTTTAAGTATATTAGAAATAGATAGGAAGCACAAAAGCCCCTAATTTTATGTTAATTTTTTTTCTTAGTTCTGTTATTTTATATAACATGATTTTTTATACTGAAATAAACTGTTCTTTTTAACTTACTAGACTTACTTTTTCACATATTAATTATTATCCTTTAGTTAAATTTGAGCTGTTTTACTATTAATTCGTAATTGAAATAATGATATTCTTAAATAATAAATGACAAAAAGATTAGATTTGAACATGGAACCTCAAACTCAAAAGCACCTCTTTCAACTATACTAACCAGTTTGCTTTTGTGAACCACAGATGTGTAATTTAAGAAATGCATTAAAAAATATAACTACTGATAGCACTAGAAAACAGTGAAGAAAAACATTTTGGAAATTTATTTTATTTGGTTAGATAAAAATCTTAAAGCTGGAGAAGACTAGTAAAACAATAGGAAAAAAACAGAACTACACAAAGCAAGACAACCTGCAAACGAAACAGACAAATCAAAATGAATCAAATTTGTATTTATTTCAACTCCTAAAAGCAAAAAAACAACAAAGAATTCATCTTAAAAAAAATAAAAAAAAATACAAAAGATCAATCTTTTTGAATACTAAGAATGTATAAATTTTGTATCTATTGCTGCTAACTTACTAAAAAATGAGCTATATCATGAGCTACTATTCATTTTTTGGAAGAAATGACATAAATAGCAAGAACAATGAGCAAAAGTGTTAAAATATTAATATAGTATCCATAGAAACCTGTTGACAAATTTTGACAACAAATACAAGACCAAAACATAGAATCAATTGAAATGCAAACACTTCAGTGGCATGTAATTTTATTTAAACAGTACAATCCAAATAAAAAATGTTTAGAAATTCATTGAAGTTGCAATTTTGTGTTGTTCCAGATAAATAAGAGACACTTGATTTCAAGTTGACCAGTTCATACTTCTGATGGCAAAACTTCAAAGATATATTCAATTAAGAGTTTGACAACACTGCTTAGCTCCTCTGTTATTTTTTCCATACTGTATAAAGTACCTGGAAATAAGTTTTTTAAAGGAAATAAAATAAAATTCATTATTACAATTATTAATATCTACCTAGTATGAATGTTTTCATATGTTTATTATATCTGGTTTTCTAAATTACTTGTTTCAAATATACTATGAAACAATGTGTAACTGTAACTGAAAAACATGTTATGGAGTCTGTAGAACTAACAGCAATTACCAGGAAATAATGCTAATATTTTCACTTGAATAGATAGAATCATTATTATTATTATTATTATTATTATTATTATTATTATTATTATTATTATTATTATTATTATTATTATTATTATTATTATTATTATTATTATTATTATTATTATTATTATTATTATTATTATTATTATTATTATTATTATTATTATTATTATTATTATTATTATTATTATTATTATTATTATTATTATTATTATTATTATTATTATTATTATTATTATTATTATTATTATTATTATTATTATTATTGTTATTGTTATTTTTTTTTGGATCACATTTATATTAATTATCTGACCTAATTTTTGCAACTGTTCTGTTAAGCGCCCTTTAAGCGGCTTCTGCTGCATACGGCGCTATACAAATTGTCGTTTTTAAATTAAATTAAATTAAATAAGAGTATGGTGATTTAACCTGTCCTTAACCTACACCAGCTCCTTGCCATCTTTTCATAAATGTAGACCCTCCCTTTACAGGTGCTAAAATTATTACTCTGTCGCCTACACAAAAAAACCTATTACTGCTCCTAATATTATATTTGCGTGCATAATTGCTCTGCTCTTGGTTTCCTGTAGTTTCAGCAAATCTCTTAGCTAATTGGAGGTTTTGTTTGAGATCGGCTAAGTATTTGTATGAATTTTTACCTAAATGAAAAGGTAACTTCATTTCGTTACTCCAAGAATCTCTTAGAATTGCACGTGGTCTTCGAGGCAAAGTACCATAAACGAATGTGAAAGAAGCAATATGAGTCGTAGATGAAGGTCTTTCGCGTAGACTCCATAGTACGAAAAGAAGTTCCTTAAACCACTCCTTGGGGTGTGTCTCAACCAATTCAAAAATCATGTTCTTGAGGCTCTGGTTAAATCTTTCAACTAACCCGGATGCTTTAGGATGCCCTTGGGTGTTAAATCGAGGACTGCATCCCAAACATTTCAGAAAAGTCGTTGTTAATTGATTTTTAAAATTTGTGCCACAATCGGAACTAATTATTTGCGGTATGGAAAACGTCATAAATATTTGAACAAGTATGTCACATACAGATTTAGCATCTAGCAACTTTAATGGATATGCAATCGGCCATCTAGAAAACAAATTGACAACAACAAGGGCATAATTGTACTTGGGTCGGACAGTCAGACTATCACCCGCTGGAATTATGGGCCCTATACAATCCAAAACTGAGTGATTGAAGGGCAATTCATCTCCCCTTGGAATTGGAGTTATGGAAACTTGATCCCTTTTTCTGACAGGTGCCATCAATTGGCACACAGGGCACGACTCCATATCCGGAAACCAAAAGCTGAGTCGAATGCGCTGCCGTGTACTCTTGGCAGCCATGTGCCCCTAGTAGGGAGCATCATGCCCCATCTGTAACACTGTAAGTATAAGACTCCTGGGCAAACATAACTGTTTTATGGAATGACCCCACTGATTTTCCTTGTGAAACAAAATTCCCCTGTCGATATAGAAGTTTTTACACTTGTCTTTATCTAATAACCAAAAGGACTTAAGTGAAGGACAATCATGTTGCTTCTTAGCAAACGCATCGTGATTATTAATATAGTCTACCCCTTGACAATCATCGTTAACTGTTGCAAATCGAGCGTCGGTTTGTGAATCACTTCCCCACCTGGATAAACATCATCACCCGAAACAACAGAAACACCTATGTCCTGAATAGTATCGGTCTGTGAATCAACTTTCCCAGCATCAGCACCTGGACAAATATCATCACCCAAAATTATAGAAACACCTACATATGTCCTGACAAGAAACGGTCTGTGAATCAACTTTCCCAGCCTCAGCAGCACTTGAAACACCTTTACCGAGAATCAATGTAACATCTGGACTATGATTATCATTACTAGGTTCATCTAAAACAAAAGGCTGAGATTTATTTACTTCAAGACTAAGAGCTTTTTCAGCAGAGTCATGTGCATTTTCATCAGAGTCATGTGCATTTTGTTTGTTTTTAATAGGATACGCAATAGTGTCATAAAATGATATTGTTTTTAAAAGGTTATTTACAGAGCGAGTAAAAATAATTTGTTCATTAAGATTTCGGACGACAGATTTTGAACTTTGGGTGCTAGGTTCACAAAGTCATCACCCACATTATCAGGTCGAATAACTAATCTGACACAACCTACAATTTCAGTTTGACCTTTAAGGCCAGACAATTTAATAAATTTAGGTGGTACCATATTAAGAGGTTGGATTAAATTTTCTCTAATGCAACACACTTCTGCACCACCATCAATCAATGCCGGAATAGATGGTAATTGATCGATAAGTACATTTTTATAAGACCATCTATGATGGAACATGCTTCTGGACAGGGAAAAGATTTTTGATCATCAAACAATATTTTCTTATCAACGAGACAATTGAGGGAAGTTTCTGTCTGACAACAATTAATTATAGTATTAGATAAAGTCGAGGAAAGAAATTTGTGTAAAGGACACTCCTTGAATAAATGACCTTTCTTATGGCACTTAAAGCACAGTCCATACTTTTTATCTTTATCAGTATCAGTGTCAGTAGCAGTTTTAGTTATTTTATTAGTAATTGGAAACCCAGACCCTTCATCTATTGGTTTTGGGTTGTTGAATCGAGAAAGTCTAGTCTCGTGTTCATGAGTGGCTATATAGCTATCCGCAACGCGAGAAAACTCAAGATGATTTAACCAATCATCCTTTTCCTGGGTTAACATGAAATTCGCACAACTGGGAGATAACAGTTGTTTAAGCCTATCGACACACATCAAACTAATTAACTGATGAAAATCGTCATCGATATTTCTGCTTTTGATATAATAGGATAAAGCTGTGTATAATTCCAAAGCTACCTGTGAATAAGGTTCACCAGGCCTCCTTTTTACAGCATAAAACCTCTCATTCAAAAGAATGGGAGTGACCCGAAATTTCTGCAGTAGAATTTGCTTTAATTCATCATAGTCACTTAATTGAGCAATTGTCAATCGACTCAATATTGAGCGAGCTCTATCATTTAAATGGGCCTGCAATATTTTGGGTTTCACATCATCATAAACTTGGTAAGACACAAATTGATTCTCTAAATACTGGAAAAACGTGGTATTTCAGCAGGATCTAAAGGAAATTCCGCATTATACCCTTCATGGCATTCTGAAAACGACTAAAGAAACTTCAAGACTGTTGTGGTCCTGATTCCTTTCACGTTCTAGCTCTAGTTTAGCTTCAGCAAGTCTGCAGTTTGCTCTATCTTCTTCTAATTTAGCATCCGCAAATCTACGCTCCTGCAAGTCTACGCTTAGCGTCTGCTTTCCTGTTCTAACTTTGCTTCAGCGAGTCTGCGATTTGCCCTATCCTCTTCTAACTTAGCATCAGCAAGTATACGGTTTGCCCTATCTTCTTTTAACTTAGCTTGCTTTGCTGCTAATTCCGGTTTTCGCAATGCTAACTTACGCTCAGCTATTTCTGACTTCGAGCTTCTACCTTGAGATGTGGATCGGCCCTCCTTGAGAAAACGGATGTTGTCTCGTGGTTGAACTGAATGGACTGTAGTTTTGTCTGTACTCTTTCTCCAACACTGAAATTGTCAATCGTCGATCTGGCGATGATGATTCTCCCTGATCTCGTCGATTTGCGTCGAATCCCTGGTCGGTTTTGATAATCCCGGTTGAAGTCCGCTGATCCCGCCAAAGTTGACAGATCTTTAAATTTGGTAGAATCTCACCAACTCGACAAATCCCACCACACAGGACGAATCTCACCCAACTTGACCGATGTATCGAACTTGACGATCCCACCGCTGTCACCAAAAAGAGAATGTCACGACTGCGCCTTTGCAAAAGTCGAAACTGCTGGAGAAACTTCGATGAAAACACTTTAAAACAACTGGGATGTTTCCAATACCAAGCCCAACACTTTCTAGTTGACAATCAGTTAGTTTTATATCGAAAAATGTCCAAAACACGGAATATTATCAAATATCAACACGACAGAGTAATATAAGTCCGAGCTCCACGAGAACAAGCGCAATTCTCCTGATTCAAATTTGAAGCCTCCTTGTAAAGGGACTCCTGGTCTGCGCGCAAATATTCAAATCTGATAGCCTGATTGGCTGCAACAACAAAACAACAATGTATTAATACGCGCACATTCAAATTCAAAGGCTATCGCATCACAAACTAATTACCTACGCAACGCGCTATATTATACAAATAGATAGGCATGCACGCTGTGATTCACACGGGCGTGGCGTGACATCTATAATGTTCAAGTTTTTTCAACTAAATTTTATGGCTCACTGTATTAAAAGCTTTGGCCAGATCGAGAAATATGCAATCTTCAAATGCAGTAGAACAAGTGGCGTGTAAGTATTGTTTTGAAATCCGAAATGACTTTTGGCATTGACGGAGAACCCAGCAAGAAATCCATATAATTTAGTATACATGACATCTTCGAAGAATTTTGAAAAATAGGTTAGAATTGGTCTTGGTCTATAGTTAGAAATGCTGTTTTGTTTGATTTACGAATGGGAATTATTTTTGCTGACTAGGTGAAATGAGAAAACACCCGAAGAAAGAGAGCAATTAATTATGGTGGATAACAAACGTGAAATCTTTAAATTGGCCTTATATTTCAATTATTTCGTTTTATTTATTTATTTACTGAGTACTATACAATCAAAAACATATTAAAACAGAACACAGAAACAAAAACCAAAAGTCAGGTGCTCGAAAGTTTCTTCAAAAAGAAATTACTTCCCGCTTACTGGACGACCTGTAAAAGAAAGTTTCAACTTCAAACGTAATGAGAACCGGAAAGCCGTCTTGAAATTAACAGAAATATAAATTTTGAAATCATGAATTCGGCTGCAACAAGTGAGACTTTAAGAACTTTTTAAAGAATAAAATACTATTTAAAGATGAAATTGACCTCGGATCACTTAAATTGAAACGTAGACAAAAACTTTTCATGAAAAATGTTACATATGCTGTACGATCACAAGCGTATTGGACCAGCAGCTTGTAGATTTTAGCTCTTAATGCATTGGCGGTTGCGACACAACTTTAGCAATTTCCCGCCACGTCAAAGGCAAGCTATTCACACAAATTAATAGAAAAATTAGCATGACGAAGTACTTTGAAATTCTCCAAAATCCTGCATCAAACCAGTCTATAGTCTGTAGTGCTGGCATAGCATTGATGATAACAGCACGAATTGGAAAGGAAAATGATCAACTAGGTGCTATGCGCTACATGGGCTTATTTTAGGATGATGGCTTCATGACGCGCGCTTACGTTACACGCGACTAAAGCCCTACGCTCTGCGTTACTAGTTTCAGACTAGCAGCCCTACGAAAACGGTATTCATTATTCATGACGGTAGCGTAGGATCAGGACGAGCTATGCTGCTCGCCGATTTGTTTTCACTTTCTCCGGTCGGCTTTCCATTTTATTTTTCAACTTGTGCACATGTGCAATGACACATATACGATCAAATTAGACGGAGTTTTAATTCGTGTAAAATTTGATCGTGATTATTTAGAGAAAATTATATTAATATTTACATTAAATAAAATTGTTTGCGTCGAAATAATTAAAGTCCTGTAATTTAATTTAGTACATTAATAAATATAAATTAAATACATTGAAACCTGTTATTTTCCAAATCGCCTATGACAAATTATTTAAGTAACAGTTAATCTATTAAAAGTTTTAAACACAAAGTATCTTATATATAAAAATGTATGTATGTATGTATGTATGTATGTATGTATGTATGTATGTATGTATGTATGTATGTATGTATGTATGTATGTATGTATGTATGTATGTATGTATGTATGTATGTATGTATGTATGTATGTATGTATGTATGTATGTATGTATGTATGTATGTATGTATGTATGTATGTATGTATGTATGTATGTATGTATGTATGTATGTATGTATGTATGTATGTATGTGTGTGTGTTCACTCCTGAAGAGCTTTTCTGTGGAGGTCATCAGAAGAAAACCCCCCCTCGAGCAAACGTTTCGGCTCTTTAATTTCTTGACGTTCTAAGGGGGGCGAGCCACGTTCGACGGACGAACGTCCTCCGGCAGAAAATGTTTCTGTTCTTTTCCGACATCGAATTTCTATCATTCCTTGCATCGTGGCAGATATTTGTCATGCAAATAAACTCGCGACTTTAGAGAAATTCAGACTATTCAAGTGAGAAAACCTTCGACGACATAACGGCTTCGCTTTCGTAGCGGTACTTAATATCGCCACGTAAACAAAGACGAAGCAATTCTATTCTTGCGGAGCGGAGAGAGCGGCTTCTAAATTTGGAAAATCTTCTTTTTTCTCTCTTTGAGACCAAATCCAGAATGAAGCCGATTCTGCTGCTTCAGAAATCTGTTTAATTGCACGGGTCCGCTCTCTGTTAGACATTCCCAGGGCCCGCAGCAACTTTAGCAAAGATTTACCAACCAAACCGCGTGCTCCGACTTCAACAGCAAAAAGCTCAGCTCTTGAGCCATTTGCTTCCAAATCCAACATCAATTCTCTGTATCTTTCTAATTTCATGATGTTACTGGCCTCCATGTTGCTTTCCCAAGGCACTGTCAACTCGATGAGAAGAAATGTCTTGGCCAGACTCGAAAAAACAACTATGTCTGGCCTTTTTCCACTTTCCTTTATTGAAACTGGGAAGCACTTTTCCGTTTTCAGATCGGCAGAGACCCTCCAGTCGTTCGCCGCATGGAAAACATTCTCTCCTTCCGTAAGGGTTCTTTTTGGGCGATTTAGCTGCGGCAATCCCTCTCTCAAAAAATAAATCCTCCTCCTAGGTTTCACCTCCATTGAGTTGGCTTTTCGGCAGGCCTCTTTTACAAATCCCAGCAGCTTTTGGAGAACAAGGTTGTGGCGCCACGTGTATCTACCATGAGAAAGGGAATAGGAGCAGGAGGAAAGAATATGAATCAATGACTGCGACTGACCGCAGAGCTGACACTCACCGTTCTCAATTAATTTCCATTTCTTTAAATTGCTGGCTGTTGGCAGCTGATCATACATCGATCTAATGAGGAACGATAGCCGCACTGGAGCATAGCGCCATATATCTTCCCATGACAGAGACCGCTGAACTGTCTCCTCCCATCTGGTCCAGTCGCCTTGCTGTGACAATTGTGCGCTCTTCACAACTCTCTCGCTTTCTATCGCTTGCTTTCTGTCCTGAACAATCAAGTCTGATCTTTCCTGAGCGTTTGCCTTGGACCACCAGAGATGGTGGTTCCATCCAACACCATGCCGCCCCAACTGAACTGCTCCGGTCCTTTCAGTCCACTGGAGAGAAACCGTGGCATTCTCTATTTCAACCCTAGCATTCCATTTGGTTCCTGAGATTAGAGTTGGTTTTACCTCAGCGACTCTCTGATCCGTTGAATTATCGAGCATCATCTGAGTTCTCAGTTTGCTGATCTTGAAATCTTCAACAAAAGACCGCAATGGAAGTCTCAGCTTGGCTGTTTTGCCGTAGAAAGCCACAGACGTCAATCCCGGAGGCAGACCCAACCATTGACGTGTAAAACGAGCTATCTTTCTTTCTAGTTTCTCCACAACTTGCAGACCAATTTCATAGACTGTCAAAGGCCAAAGCAGTCTTGGCACTAAAACAAATTGCAAAATCCACACTTTGAACCTGCTCTGAAGCGGAGCAGCATTAATGCTTTCCATGGAGACAGTTGCCATACGGAGAATAGAAGCACCCTGATCAACGTCATTCAGGGATTTACAATACCATCTCCCAAGACTTTTCACTGGTTCGTCGCTCACTGTTGGAATCTTGTTACCATCAACAGAGAAAACGGTGTATTCATCAATTTTACCGCGACGCAGGGAGAGACTTCTCGATTTAGATGCTTTAAAACTCATTCCGCACCATTTGAGTAGATCGCTGAAGACATCAAGTGTCCGTCTCATTGAAATACACTTATTCAAACTAATTGTCGTGTCGTCCATGAAAGCTCTCAGAGGTGGCATGAAAATACCTCGGCCGACATAAACATCTTCTACCCTTGCACCAACTGAATTCAGAAGTAGTTGCATTGCTAGCACGAATAATATGGGAGAAATAGAGCACCCCATGGCTATACCGACCTGAAGACGAAACCAATCGGTTGAACACGTCTTTGTCGATAATCTCAGGTGAAAATCTTGAAAATACTGTCGTAGAATATCCATAACGAACTTTGGAACATGGTGCATCGTCAAAGCTCTCCAAATCAGCTGGTGACGAACCGCTCCATAAACATTTGCAAGATCAAGCCAAACGACGTGCAAACTGAGTCGATTCTGTTTTGCTCTTTTTATAGACTCCCAGATCATGGTAGAATGTTCGATGCAACCAGGAACACCAGGGATTCCTCCTTTCTGAATTGACTTGTCTATGTAGTCGTTTTGTGTTAGATAGCTCGTCAACCTCTTGGCAAGCACAGCAAAAAATATTTTTCCTTCAACATTGAGAAGAGAAATTGGTCTGAACTGATTGATGTCGACTGAAACTTTCTCCTTTGGTATAAAAATGCCTTCAGCTTTTTGCCACTCTTTATCAACAGACCCGGAAGTCCAAGCAGACTTGAGCAATGAGTGTAAAACTTTCAACACACCCGGACATTTTTTATACACCAGGTATGGTACACCATTTGGGCCTGGAGCAGATCTATTTCTTGTTTTTCGGAGGAATTGGGATATGTCAAAAATTGAAATTACTCCCTCGTTGAAAGCAACCTTTGGAAGAGGAATCTCGGGAAGATCTGATCTTTCAGCTAGTTCTTTGTCGCCCAAGGGGTCAATGAAAGCAGCTCGGAAGTGATGATCAAGCTGCTCTTTACTGACTTGCAGAGTACCTGACTTTGGTGGATCGAGCAAGCTTTTACCATAACGGAATGGATCTCTGACAAACTGGAATCTTGCCTTCCTTTGTTCTCTTTTCTTTACCCGCAAACGTTCTGCTCGCAAGAGTGCACTCAATCGCTGCCTCAAGTCATGTCGTAATGCTGAGAGCCCTGGTTTCTCGTTGTCTGGAGCTCTCCTCCATTGTTGACGAAGTCGTTTTTTTTCTTTTTTGAGTCTAGCAATCTCTCGTTGTCGCCTTGAAATATGAGTTTTTTCGCCTCTGTCCATGAGAACTTTTTCCTTGGAACCGAACATCTCTAAACACTTGTTGTAAATGGTGTCAGTTAGATTGTTCACTTGAAACATTGGAAGTTCTTTCATCTGCACTTTGAGAAGCTTGGAAAGTATCTCGTCGAGCTTCGACCAATCCGCTTTGTGAGCAGCAGCGGGGAAGTTAATTCTAGCCCGAGGTTGCCTATTCTCGTCGCTATAGGATCGTGGAACCTGTCGGGGCTGTGGTTGGCATCCGGCCCGACTTGGCCCGGCGTTTTACCTGAAGCAATGCTTGCTTCAGTACGATGATCCTGTACAGCTTTAAGCAGGCAACCCATTTTCGTACGGTGAACCTTCATACCGCGGCTTGTTGCAAAACCTCTACCGCACACACACTCATGAAGTGTTCCCCCATTAGGGTCCGTTGGAAGAGCAAGTTCGATGGCCGAAGGTCCGATTGTGAGCTCATCATACTCCCCCTCCTTTCGGTTGGAGCTCTGGGGGCATAAATTCGATTTCGTTGTCGCAGCTAGATGAACGGTGTTTTTTGTATCCCGGCTAAGCTGGGCCAGGATACCCGTAATACTCGTCTTTCCGAGTTGCCACCTGTCTTTCCACGGTGTCACCGGTCTTTCCCAGTTGCCACAAGGTCTTTCCCGAGAGTCACCCGGTCTTTCCCGGGGGTCAAATGGCTAACGCCTCAAAAATGTGTGTTCACTCCTGAAGAGCTTTTCTGTGGAGGTCATCAGAAGAAAACCCCCCCTCGAGCAAACGTTTCGGCTCTTTAATTTCTTGACGTTCTAAGGGGGGCGAGCCACGTTCGACGGACGAACGTCCTCCGGCAGAAAATGTTTCTGTTCTTTTCCGACATCGAATTTCTATCATTCCTTGCATCGTGGCAGATATTTGTCATGCAAATAAACTCGCGACTTTAGAGAAATTCAGACTATTCAAGTGAGAAAACCTTCGACGACATAACGGCTTCGCTTTCGTAGCGGTACTTAATATCGCCACGTAAACAAAGACGAAGCAATTCTATTCTTGCGGAGCGGAGAGAGCGGCTTCTAAATTTGGAAAATCTTCTTTTTTCTCTCTTTGAGACCAAATCCAGAATGAAGCCGATTCTGCTGCTTCAGAAATCTGTTTAATTGCACGGGTCCGCTCTCTGTTAGACATTCCCAGGGCCCGCAGCAACTTTAGCAAAGATTTACCAACCAAACCGCGTGCTCCGACTTCAACAGCAAAAAGCTCAGCTCTTGAGCCATTTGCTTCCAAATCCAACATCAATTCTCTGTATCTTTCTAATTTCATGATGTTTATTGCTTATATAAAATATGTTTATTTTAATTGAAACTCCTTAAATACTTTTATGTGTTTTGTTATTAGATTGTTCAGTATTGTTTAAAAAAAACTGTATGTATGTATGTATGTATGTATGTATGTATGTATGTATGTATGTATGTATGTATGTATGTATGTATGTATGTATGTATGTATGTATGTATGTATGTATGTATGTATGTATGTATCTATATCCAAGGATTAAATGTAACCGTCCAAACAGATTTTATTGAAATTTGGTACACTTATGTAAATTAATCAAGCGGTGGTTTGTGTGATGTTTTAAAAAAATTTGTTAATCCGTTGGTGTTTTATGGACCAGCGGATGTAAGAAGTACTTTTTTTATCTCCAAAATAAAAAAAAGTAAATTAATTTATAGTTAAATTATAATATAAAATGTAATAATTTTTCTATCAGTTTTAATGGCGCCTGATACCTTCGTTTTGATTTCATCGGATCCCCGAGATCTTTTTTTCTGAAAATATAGCTCTGCTATCGGTGCTTTATAATTTGATATTTAGATTTCCAAAAAGTTATTTTGTAAATACAGATAGCATTGCTTTTTTAGCGTTTTTTTAAATTTTGGTGATATCAGTGTTTGTAAGACACTGTAAGTGTAAGACATTTTCAGGACTTATCATTTAGTTTTAGTATTTTAGTTTAGTTTTTATTAGTCTAACTAACTATAGTTTATTATAGTATCCTTTTGAATGTTTTTTGAATAATGAATTAAGACAATTAAGCTAATTAAGGACAGGTTTATTAAGGTTTCAGTATAAATTAGTTTTTAGCATAATTTCTAGACTATAAAAGACTAACATATTTTGTTCCTCACAAAAAGAGTTTCAAACTTAACAAATTAAATCAAATGAGAAATTCATTGTTCATATCTCCTATTCAAAAGTGAGTGGCAAAGCTATGATAATTTGTTTTTAGTTTTTAAAATCATTTAATTTGTATCTTTTATTTTGATTTGTTTGTTGCATTGCACGTAATTGAGTTATAAGATTATCATTATGCTCTAACATTTTTTGTTTTGCAAAAAGAGTCCCAGATTGGAAAAATAAATTTAAATCTATTGTTCATATTTGTCGTTCAAGGCTTCTGACTTCAACTGTTCCTTATCCAATATTGTTCATCATGGTTTCCTAAACTGACGAGCTTGCTATCAGTCTATCGATAAATCAGAACTTTTTTGGGCAAGTAATTAGCCGATTTGGAATTAATTTATTATTGACAAGTAGTTATGACTACAAGACTATGAATTAATTTATCGGTCTTATTTTATTTTTTACTTTTTAGAGGAAACTAGAAACTTACATTTTAAATAAAATCTTACATGCAACACCGATTTATGGAGAAAGTTTCACTGATATATGAGGTGCATGAAATTTGAAAATGAAACCAAGTGCAGTATTTTTGTGTTTCAACAAAATCATAAACAAAGTTCTCAAGCAAGCCTGTCAATCTGCTGCTGTTTTGTTCAATTTATAATTGCATCATGTGCTACATAAAAGTGTTACTCTTCGATAGTTCCAAATCGATGATCTCCGAAAAATCTGGGTCAATTGCTTTGACATTTTAACATAACAAGAAGGTTTTTAATATTATTATTAATTATTATTACTTCGTGTTTTATTTCAATCTGTGTTTCATATCACGTTTTTCAAATCCTCGGGTCAACATTTATTAACATGCCACGTGTAGCGTTATATGCTTTCTGTAGACATGACATGACACTTAAAAACTTAGAACAACTAAAAAAGTAAGACTAGCAATTTTTCGAAAAGCAGCTGTTGTACAGTTACTGATAAATCTATTGTAAGCATTTATAATCTTCCGAGTATTTAAAATAAGAATAACCAGTTGAGATATATGAGCGGTTTTTTAACATAATAATAATAATAACATGGATAATTTATATAGCGCAGTACAATGAAATAGTCATCACAAGAGCGCTGTACAAAACGTCAAAAACCTCGGATAAACACCAAACAAAATTAATTAAAAAAATAAATAAATAAAATAAAAAGAAGTTTAGTTATAAGACTTAATGAACAGATGAGTTTTAAGAGCATTTTTAAAAACCTCA
This sequence comes from Erpobdella octoculata, assembly GCA_963978895.1. Lineage (NCBI taxonomy): Eukaryota > Metazoa > Annelida > Clitellata > Hirudinida > Erpobdellidae > Erpobdella > Erpobdella octoculata. Next base: position 21,285,072 of record OZ022241.1, read on the forward strand.
ACAGAACAAGATAAACGAATAGATATGGGAAGACAGTTCCATGCTTTAATAGCAGCGACCAGGTCTCCAGCGGTCGCAGAACGCAATCGCCGACGGGATTCAACTGAACTGACGGCAAGCACATTGACGTGATGTATTCAGGCGCGAGTCCATGCATGGCCTTGAAAAAATTAATTAAAAAAATAAATAAATAAAATAAAAAAAAGTTTAGTTATAAGACTTAATGAACAGATGAGTTTTAAGAGCTTTTTTAAAAACCTCAACAGAACAAGATAAACGAATAGATATGGGAAGACAGTTCCATGCTTTAATAGCAGCGACCAGGTCTCCAGCGGTCGCAGAACGCAATCGCCGACGGGATTCAACTGAACTGACGGGCAAGCACATTGACGTGATGTATTCAGGCGCGAGTCCATGCATGGCCTTGAAAACCAGCAGACACAGTTTAAATTCGACACGCTCTCGAGCCCCTAACCAATGAAGTTTGTCACGCATGATATCTGAGATGTGGTCAAATTTCTTCAGACCAAAAACAAGTCTCGCTGCAGTGTTGAGTACTGACTGAAAGCGACAGAGGACATAGTCAGGTTGACCAGCGAGCAGAGCGTTGCAATAGTCAATTTTTGAGACAACAAAGCTATTAACCAGTGACAACGCAACCGATACTGGTATGCATCGTCTGCATGTCTTAAGTTGTCGCAGCTTGTAATAGCAAACTCCGACCACCTTGCCTACGTGACCAGTCATGGACATGTCTGAGCTGAGCAGCACACCAAGGTCCCGCACCATAACGGATGGAGTGACAGTTGAACAACCTAGGTCAATTGGGCAGCAGTCAAGAATGAGCTGTCGACGCGTCGTGGCACACCACATACATTCAGTTTTGCCAGCATTCAGTTGAAGCCTGTTGGAGGCCACCCACTGTGCCACCTGTTGTACTGACTCAGCAGTTTTTCTTTTAAGGGTGGCTGCATCAACTGGTCTGCTGCTACAGTACTGTTGAGTGTCATCGGCGTATAAATGTAAAGATAAGCCATTTGAATTATTTGTTCAATGTCAGCAGTATATAAAATGAAAAGTAGTGGTCCAAGGACAGATCCTTGTGGTACACCACAATAGACAGTGTCGACTTGTGACATAGCACCGCAAAAATTGACAGTTTAAGATCGTTCTGACAAATATGATTTTATCCAGGATAAAAGCGTTGATTGGACGCCAAAGGATAGCTTAAGTCACTCCAGCAGTATATCATGATCAACCGTGTCGAATGCCGATGAGAGGTCTAACAATGACAGTAACGCAATGTCGCCAGGATAATGTCATTGAAAACTTTTACGAGTGCACTTTCGGTTGAGCGATGTTGGCGGTAGGCAGACTGAAGCTCCGGAAATAACTTGTTGAGATTTAGATAAGATGTAAGTTGACCAGCAACTACGCGTTCGAGAAGTTTTCCCAGTGTGGCCAAGTTGGAGATTGGCCGGTAATTTCTTGGGTCAGACTCGTCCAGGTCGGTCTTTTTAGGAATCGGTGTCACAATGGCTGTTTTGAAAGTGCCCGGGACAACACCGCTAGACATCGACAGGTTGAACAGGTCCGTGATGAAAGAGGCCACTACGCCAGCACATTCCTTCCTTGGCAGCGGATCGATTGGTGACGACATGGCTGGTGCGGCGCTAATTAGTTTAACCACGGAATTAATATTAGTTCGTTCAAAACCTGTAAAAGAGCTACCGCAAGAAACAATACTGTAAGTTGGATCACCGGCATCAACGGTAGAAGCACGAATGTCATCGACTTTTTTTAAGAACGTCGCTAACGAATCAGCATCGATCGAATCAAGAATCGGTGCAGACGTTTTCTGACGGCCAATGAGTCGGTCGATAGATCTTCATATCTCACGTGGGTTGCCTTTTTTTTGACTCAATATAATGGCACCAGAACCGACTTCGCTTGGAATCGTTAAGCTTGTGAATCAATCGAAGTGATGAAAGCCATATGGCACGATCAGACTCATTAAGAGTTCGTTTAAAACGGCGCTCAAGTCGACGAACGCAACGTTTTTGTTGCCGACATTCATCATCAAACCATGCGTCTGAGGATCGCCGACGACGTGAAATAGTTTCCTCAGGAACATGTTGATCCAGTACAGACCGAGTAATGTTATCGTAAACGCCGATCATTTCGTAACGGATGCTGGTACCTATTTCATCGCAGTATTCAAAGACTGATGTAGGTCAATACGAAACTAGTTGAGGTCTAGTTTACGCCAGGGTCGCGAGAGAACTTTGGTGTAGCAGGCGGCAGGCGATTCTAAATTGATGTTGAACTGTAGCAGCAGGTGATCTGACAGGCCAGTTTCAAAAGTGTTGACTTGGGAGACGACGTCGGCAGAGCGAATAACGATGATGTCGATCGTCCCAGCTATCTTGTGTGTTGGCTGGTGAACGTCCTGAACCAGACCGAACGACGACAGTGTGCTTTGTAGTTGAGTCGTGTGCGAGTTGCTTTGACGTTCAATGTGTATGTTGATGTCACCTGTGATTAGTACTGGGTTCTGGAATGATGTCAAATATTCTAGGAGTAAACCGAACTCTTTATGAAACATCGTGCACACTTCTTTGGAACCAGGACGATAGATCACGACGACGATGTAGGAGTTGCTCATAACTGAAGCACGTGGACAGATATATTCAAATTTAGTGAACACAGTTGCTAGCTGTAGTCTAACCAGTCTGACTCCAGAGCGAGCTATAATCGCTACGCCACCATGGTTAACATAGTTTGTATAATTTCGGTCTGACTTTGGGTCAATTTTGCAAGCACATTCAAGGACGGAGAGGCCCTCTGATTTTAAACGACGAATGCGTACTGAGTCGGAATCTTCATGCCACGTTTCGCACAGTGTTAGAATGTCTAAGTCATGATCGGTCAACAGTTGACGTGCAGCATCGACCTTGTTGTTAATGGAGCGGATGTTAAGAGATCCAAGATTCAGTTTTTTTATCGAGGGGTTAGAGTGTCTTTGAAAGCGTGGACGAATGAGATTTGTGCTCGAGCGTCTGTCATCAGAAACGATAAGTCACGGGCAAGTAGTACGTCTCATTTTTATTATTTTAATTTTTCTCTGTTTGTATTTGCCGGCGCGAGACGAGAGCCACGATGGCGTCGCAAACCAAGCTCAGATATGTTGAAAATTGTAGATAGTGAGAGCAAACACCAGAGGCTTCTTCTATCCTGCAGCAGTTGGTCACGTGTATACGAATAACGTGCGGAGATTAGAAGTAGCAACGCAGTTGGAACCAAGGAAACCATGGCGCTCTTTCAAGAAAATAACGCCAACAATTATAACGGCAATAGTTGATACAGAAGTTAGTTTCTAACGGCTGATGCATAAATAGTTTCAAGTATGAAGATTAAATCAATTTATTATAAGCAAACTAGATATCGATTTAAACGACTTTAGTTGAAAAAAATTTTAACTGACAAATGAAAGATAATAAAACGTATTATCCGAGGTTAAATTCGATAAAAACGTGCCATATATTATTGTATCATTAACTAATAAATTCATTAATTTTTTCAGTGTGAGCTATTCTTCAAGGTTTTAGTCAATCAAAATAATCCTTTGCAGAAGATCACACTTGCAGAGTGGAACCAATACATTAAAGAATACTAATTAAAATTATTCATAAGCAATACATCTTTCTCAAAGGATTTTTATAGCATTACTTAGCTTCCTGTACAAATAATTCAAATGTTAAAACTTCATTTACAAATTAATAAATACAACTTAAATTAATTAAAACTTTTAATTCTCAAAATATAACAATTAACTCATATCTCAATAGAAAGTAGCAAATATAAGCAACTTTCCAACAAGTATACTCTTGTTGTCATAAAGCTCTCACAATTAGGAAAAAAAATAAAAAAAAGTATGTTAAGCAATTTACAACATGTCGTGTTTCGAGTTTATTAGACAAACAAAGTCCGCTGACAACGATATACAAACAATACTAAAGCAATCGCGAGTACAGAACGAGCGAGAACAATGAGATCGAAAAAAGGGGGAGAGGCGGAAGTCGCCACCAAAGACGATGGGCCACCAGTCCAGCGACAAAATAATAAATATCACATACATAAATATAATATTAATATTTAACAATAAATATTAATATATAATATTTACCAATAAATATTAACATATAATATGTAACAATATTACACCTCCCTCCCAAGCTAGTCAAACCCATAGCGCTTGGGAGGTCTAATTTGACGTCCATGTCTGGTTTCCCTGGAACATCCTGGAACAGGTGGCTCAGGAACAGAAATGGCAGGAGCTTCATCGCAATCTGGTGGAACTGTAGAGCCTTCAACGTCTGGAGTCATCTGCTTGTCTTCACTGGTGCGTTGTGTTGGAATTTGTGCCAAATGTAAATTACCTGAAAAATACTCTTTAGTTGGAAAAATAAACCTTCTGTTTCTGATAAATTCATGCCCATCAGCTGTGACTATTGTGTATCTTCTAGGATTATTGACCGATTTGATTTTTCCTTGTCTCCAACTATTATTGATGCGGAATCTGATTGGTGTATCTGGAACAAGAAGCTGATGTTGTGTGGAATGACGAGCATCGTGAAAAACCTTGGTTTTCTGTTGGCATTGAGTTAAACGCTCCTTAGCATCTATAATGACTTCAGGTTTCAGCTTTCTGGTCACGATTGGAAGAGCATCTCTCAAACGTCTGCTGAACAAGAATTGAGATGGCGAAACATGCATACCTGAAATTGGAGTGTTTCGTAAACTTAATAAGGCCCGTTGCTGGTCAGTCTTTGATTCTTCAGCTTTCTTGAGCACATTCTTTATGGTTTGAATATGTCTTACGACCATGCCATTTGACCGTGAATTTCCGGGGCTTGTGAACTGCCAACGAAAACCCCAATCTAAAGCAAATTTTCTACAGCTTTCTGAGTTGAATGGCATGTTATCTGAAACAACTATCATTGGGATGCCATGTCTTAAAAATAATGACTTGAGCTTACTAATAATTTCTGTAGATGTTTTGTTCTGTAGCTGAACAACTTCTGGATATTTACTGAAATAGTCGACTACAAGCAAGAAATCACGGGAATTCAAAGTGAATATATCTGCTCCAACTTTCTCCCATGGTCCTTCTAAAACTTCAGAGTATTTATTATAAATTTGAGTTTCAGAAAATGTTAGGTGAGAAACCTGTTTGGCAACCGTTTCCTCATGAAGTTGATGGATGTCAGTCTGGAACAAATTCTGAGACAATTTTCTTTCTGGTATGTTCAGAGTTACTAATTTGTACTTTTCACAAAAATGTTTACCTAGGAGAGGTTCTGATTTGCCATTCACAACATAGAAATCACCTTGAAGTAACTGATTGTTGCATGGATGCAATAAATTCAGTTCAACAACTCCCAATGGCTTTAAATATTTGTAAACCACATAAGGTTTCAAAACAACAGATGTCTTTCTTAGACTAAAATGCTTCAATTTATTAAGTTCTATGTGACTAATGGTATTTACATCTGCACCTGTGTCCAATTTGAACTCTATTGGTGGTCCATTAACAACACTAAACACACACAACCATCTGAGAGATTTATTAACAGAATCAAAAGAATTAATTTCAATAACCTTCTCAGTTTCAGTTTCAACAAAATTTGCTTCCTTTGGAGACCGACACACACTTGCGAAGTGGTTCTTCTTCTTGCAATTGTGACAAGTCTTCCCTCTGGTTGGACAAGTTGATTTGTGAATTTGGCCACAATTATTGCACTTTTTCTGAAAAACGTTTTGTGAATTTTTAGAAATCTCCATACTATTTACTTCGTATGTGTTGTCTTTTTCAATCGATTTAAAATTTGATTGGAGTGTTTCTATTGTGCTGGCAATTTTAGCAACATTATCTAATAAAATGTCAACTTCTCCCATTATTCTCATTTTGGTGACTTTATCTGGATGAGTGAAAACGAACTTATCTCTGATCATCTCCTCTGGGTCCTTGAATTCACAGTTTCTAGAAGCAATTTTCAAGTGCTCCAGAAATTCGATTGAAGATTCTTCAGAGTTTCGTGTGATATGGTAAAAAACGAATCTTTCAGTCAACAGATGTCGTTTTGGCGAGCACCTCTGTTCAAATCTTTGAAGAACGACGTCGTGCTTTAGTTTGTCCTCCTCTCTTTCCCAATCCATGTCATAATACATGGAATTGGCAGCTTCTCCAAGGGCACTTAACAGAAGAGCCACTTGTCGGTGCTCTGGTAACTGGTTGCCGTCGCAAAGTTGAAAGTATGTTGTATACCCACATCGCCAGCGTCTCCATTCCTCAGCAAGGTTTGAAGAGCTGATGTCGAGCGGAGGCGGTTGCCTAATGCTGAAGGTAGATGCCACGTTTTGTCGACGAGAAATGAATTTCTGCATCGTTTCAAACAATTCATCTTTAACCCCTGTAGACTGCGCCATGTCGTGTTTCGAGTTTATTAGACAAACAAAGTCCGCTGACAACGATATACAAACAATACTAAAACAATCGCGAGTACAGAACGAGCGAGAACAATGAGATCGAAAAAAAGGGGAGAGGCGGAAGTCGCCACCAAAGACGATGGGCCACCAGTCCAGCGACAAAATAATAAATATCACATACATAAATATAATATTAATATTTAACAATAAATATTAATATATAATATTTAACAATAAATATTAACATATAATATGTAACAATATTACACAACAAGTATACTCTTGTCATCAATTTATTGAAATTAACAAAAGTTAAAAAAATTCTTATCAACAAATCTAATTGTCCTAAACATAAAATTCTAATATTATTTTCAACTCTATAATAAACATGTATATAAAAAATTAATCAAAAATAATTCTAGTATAATGTCCCAAAAATTAATCAAAAAACCTAAAATCATTCATAAAAATTATTCTTTTCCCAAAGGATTTTCATAGCACAGCTACCTGTTGGAGAGATATTTTTTTCAATAACTATAACTAATAATTTTTGCACTTACATCAGATTTGTAATAATTATTTTTTTACCTACATCAAATAATCCACTGTTTGCATGCAAGTTACATAACAGTAACTCTAATGCAAATCACAACCAGTAAAAGTAAATCAAGACACAGTTTCATTTAAAACACGTTTATTGCAAGTATTTTATCATACACTTCCAAGCGGTTGACAAAATATTATAATAAGAAACAATTTTGAAAATCTGTCCTTGATTAAATAATTCATCTCCTACCTGAATACAACAATTTTTTAGATACTGTAGACATAATTTAAAAATGCACTTGCTTATATACCATGATTTTTAAATAAAAAAAGATTCAAAAGCTATAAATATATTTTACATAAACACAGGAATGTCATAGTTTGAGTCTTTTTTTACTTTCAAAAATAATTACAACATTAACAACGAGACTACGAGCCAACATTTTTAATGACAATGTTCGCAATAAATTAATAAACATTAAGTTTCTTAGTTCTAGAATTTTAGCCTTGAGTTATTATTCTCCCTCAAGCCGGACAAAAATAAACAACAGTCGTTGGTATTTTATCGACCTTAAACAAACGTTACTAGCAAAAGTTCTGATTTAAACAATGACTAAGTCAATAACAGCTGAAAGTCTTGAACAAATTCTAAGTTCAGTTATGAAACAGGCCAACGAGAATACGAGCTCGCTTGTCAAACAGCTGAACGAGAATATGACAAAGACCATCAATCAAGTGAACGAGGGTATGCTTAAATTGATAAGAGTCATTCACAACAAATATTCAATTGCTGTTATCCCACGTTACAAAAACCATGTCTGATACACTCAACGAGCTGACAAAGACTATCATGACCCGTTTCGAGATACTGGAACACTCTCTCCCGGCTCGGGTCCCTCAAACTGACATAGAGGAAATCAGATCAGCGATGTGGGACGTTGAAAAGGAGAGGATGGAAAAATTAAAACTTGTTAAAAATGTCATCATCTCCGGTCTTCCACCTGTGCCTCAGATTAATGACGAAAAACTTATTCTAAATTTTTTTGAACAAAACCTCTCTTTAAAACCCAAGATTTTTCCAGGAACGTTTAGGAGACTAATTGACGAGTACCACAAATCACAAGAACTTGAACTCATTTCTCGTGGCGATATGGGCAGCTTCTACAAATTTATAAATAGAAAGCTATCAATATGCTGTCCTTTGAAGGAAGTTAAGAAATCAGATGGCACATTAACGTCGGATCCAGTGGTGATTGCCAACACCTTCAACAATTACTTTTCCAGTGTTTTTACTAAGCATCTGCGTCCCGATATCGTTATCTCGAATTCAATCGAGATTTCAAAACGATACGGGAGATCCAGTATCGCCATTGAAACGATACAGCCTGCTGAAGAAGTTTTGTATCGATATAAATAGCGATACTTAAAATTTGGTTCTCGAATAAAGTCCCGAAAAAATATCGAAATTTTAAAAAAATATTTTCCAATAAATAACGAAAGTCATACATATTTAATTAACGATTGTCACAACTGTGAATATTTGCACCTGTAGTGTGCACGACAGTGCCGTAGCCCGTATCGTCTGCAGCTGGAATTCGAAACTTTCTCAGCTTCTTTCTTGTTATTGCTAACCGCATTCGCCATTGCCTATAATGTAAAAAACACGCTGGGTTTTTTTCAATTTCTTAATTCTTGCATAGAGGCACTTTCTCGTGTTTGTCATCATTATCATGCCGCGTCACCGGGGTCAAATCTGGGAGTACTTTGAGGAAGAGACGGTCACGCAGAAAGTCAATGACAAGGATGTAGAAGTAAATCTTGCCAGATGCAAAGACTGCGGGAAACAGTATCATTTTAATCCAATCTTAGTAATCTAGTAATCTCAATCTCAGTAATCTGCAATCTATTTCTATCTCCATTGCAGTGGCGTACCGAGGGGGGGGGGCAGGGGGGACAGTTGTCCCCGGGCGCAGGGCTGGAGGGGGCGCAATATCAGTGACCAAATTTTTTAAATAATTAAAAAAAAATTAAATTTGTTGAGGATCTTTTCAAAAGTTCACAAACTTTTTGAACAAGACGTTCATTTTGACTATTCTTTGTTATTATCATAGATATATATATTATCATAGATATCTATGGTTATTATATACCATACCAACTATGTTAATGAACTACTAATCAATCATCAAAAAGAAAAGTTGTTTGGATTTTGCATTTCTTTTTTGAAGGAAAACAAATAAACAAAGTGAGTAGCAATGATTATTATTTTCTATTTATTAATATTGTATCTTATATAAAAAGTTTTCTTAATTCCAGATATGTTTGAAAAAAGGCCTAGTGGAGCTCAGCGAAGAAAAAGAAAGGCAGATGAAATAAGAGAAGCTAGTAAGTCCAGCAAACTACTGGAATGTTTTTTGAAGACATATGCCATGATTCAGTGCTAAAAGCAAAGGAAAGATGTGAGCTATGGGGTGTTGCTGTAGAAAGTAGAACCAGGCGACGGAGAAGGATGCCTGGAAAACTTGCCCGAGATGCAGGACTTTCGGCAGAAGAAGAAATTGTTCGGATCATGAAGAGCATTTTAGATCGACTTCAACAGGAGATGACAACAAGATTTACTCGTCTCAAAGATCTGAACTTCAAATTCGGATTCTTACTTGATGTAGACAAACTTTTGAATGACAAAGATCTTGACAGTCTCCGTCATCATTGTATTGAATTTGGAAATTTTTATGACTCGGATGTTGAAGGAATTGAGTTATTAAATGAAGTATGTGACTGCAGAATGCTCCTTGAGACCCGCCAGGATACTGCACCAAAGACTCCTACAGAACTCTTGTCGTTCATTGTTAGTTACGGAGAAGATGTTTTTCCAAATTTGCGTGTTGCTCTACAAATCCTTCTTACCATAGCTGTCTCGATTGCCAGCTGTGAGCGATCCTTCAGTAAATTAAAAATAATTCTTTCCTACCTTCGAGCATCCATGGGACAAGATAGACTTAGCGATCTGGCCCTAATGAGTGTGGAGAGGGAAGTTATTGAACAGATTGATTTTGATGATATAATTAACCAGTTTGCTGCAGTAAAAGCAAGAAAAATAAATTTTGTTTAAAACTCAGCTCAATATGCATATAGAAATTTAAATACCCTGAAATGCATGTATATAGGCGCCAGAGACTGTAGTCTACATGCAAATACTGAGTACGACAGTTATTATATTTTATGTAGTTCGACAGATTTTATGTAGGGGGGCGCAGATTTTGTGTTTTGTCCCCGGGCGCAGAAGACCCTAGGTACGCCACTGCTCCATTGGTATTTCCACTTTCACTATTGAATTGCCTAAAAATGTCGTTCTTTTGGTGTGCTAGAAGGTTTTCTACTTTTCAATTACTTGAAAAAATAATTCTAATTTTTCTTTTCATCGGCAAGTAAAATCATTTAATTAAATTGATAAACTACCGCATAA